>VSDK01023110.1:57943-126216 GCA_009767595.1 Symbiodinium kawagutii
AGCCTGGTGTGCCTTGCACGGGGGGACCCGCTGCCTCGAGTTCGTCTGAACCCAAGAGACTGCTCGTGGAAGTTTGTTGTCATCCAGAATCAAAGTTGAGTGATACCAATCGAAAGTGGTCGGCTGATTGTGAAGTTCTCCAATTCACTCTTGAGTTCAATCTCAACAGTCCAGAGAATCGACAAACGATGGCAGCCAAAGTCAATGCACACAGATCAAGCACTCCACCACTCGTTTGGGTGAGTCTACCTTGCACGGGGGGAACGCCTTGGACTTATGTCAATATGAAGCACCCCAAAGCGAGGATGAAGGTACTAGCCCACGTCAAAGAGTTTGACCAATTGTGGAAATCCATGGTTGAGTTTGTGGACTTGCTTGTTGTGCCTGTGTTCATTGCAATCGAATGGCCTAGAGGATGTCGATACTGGAAACTGAAGAAGGTGATTCGTTTTTGTGAGATTCACGACCTTGTGCAATACCATTTCGATGGATGTGCATTGGGAATAGTCGACAAAGATGGGAAACCACTCAAAAAGCCATGGATCGTGGCAACTGACTTGATTGAGATAGGCACTGCACTTGCTAAGTATCGATGTCATTGCACAGTACAACATGGACAGGGCAGAGGTAAGTCATTGAAGGCTACTGAAGAGTACACCTATAAGATGACTGATGCCATACACAAAGCCTTGGCCAAATCTTCAGCATCTGTTCTCAAGACTACTTGCGTGGCTGTCAGGGCTTCCCCAATCTCGACCCTCACCAGCATGGCGGCTCCAATCACGAAGGCCGAGGAGATCCTGAAGAGCATGCCTCCGAACCAGTGGCCGGTCGTGCAGCAGAGGATCAATGATTGGGAGGCACGCATCCGACAGTTCAGAGCAAGTGTGGCCACAGCCACCTGGGATGAACCTGAGGTCCTTCTTGAGCAACACCACGGTTTCCGGATGCCCCTTGACCGCCTGATCGAACCCACCGTTGGAGGCGGGAATTGCAAGGGCTCCTATGGCAATCTTGGCGATGCCTTCCATCTCACCCCAGAAGGTTTCTTGATCAACTGCGACTGCCCACCGGGAGGTGTGGCCGACGTGCTCTACATCTCGGATTCTTCTTTGGCACTTGTCAAAGATCGAAAGCAGGGCAAGTTGTCCGCATACCATGGTGGAGACCTTTTGAAACCCTGGGGGGACATCCGTGCTGTGCACACAAAGTTGCTGTGGGGCAAAGGCCTGGACTCCATTGTCCGGGCAATCCCTGAGGAGATCGAGAAGATCCAGGACTACACCCAGCAGCACTCCTTCGACAACCGTCCGGTGCTTGTGGTCGTGGGATGGTCCGGCAACGATGTGTGGGGGGAAGGTGGCTACAAGGGCTGTACCTGGATCCATTCCAGGGCAGCGAACCAGTCACCTTTGGACCGTGAGGTTACAGCCCAATGGTGTCCCAACCAATACGCCAGAGTCAAGAACAGTGTTGCCGAACTGGGGGAGCTGGCAAGGAGCAATCCTGATGTCGCCTCCATTGTGATCGTGTCGAACCCTGATGCGGACTACTATGGCCTTCAGCCCTCCTACAACGACGCAATGAGCGAACACCTCAATGTGCTCCGGGAGGACCACCTGATTCACAGCATTGACCCGTCGATGATGTGCGGCCAAACCATCAGATACGACAAGTATCACATGGAGGATCTCTCTCAAAACCGATTGCACACATCCTCCTTTCTCCGAGCAGTGACTGATGTTCATCTGAACTACGGCGGACGACAAGTTGAGACAGATTCCCAGGTCCTCTGACGAAAGGGAGTTTGTCCAATACCCCTCGCTACGTGCTTTTGGAATGGCAGTGGAACGGCTCCTCTACGACTACCAGATGTCCCAGAAGGAGCCGGCCAACCATGACTTGGAGCAGGCGATGGAGTACGTCGATCAGGAGATTCTCGAATGGATGATTACTGCTCAGGACGATGCTTACGAAAATGCCAACCGGGAGGTTGAGCCAGAGGCAACTAAGGATATCGACGAGGCTGACCAGATCCTTGAACCCGGGGACTACAACGAAGTGGACTCCGATGACGAGGACCTGAAGCGTCAGGCCGTCACTTCCGATGACCGTTTGGCGGTCAGCCACGCTGGCTTTTCCATGGTCCCGGACCAGAAATGGCAGACGGTGGAGTATGAGGAGAAGGGCGACTTCGAGGGGTGGGAGCAAGTTCCTGCTGATGAACGCCCTGAAGGTCTGGTGATTGACTTGGTCCCTCCGGTCATGGTTCCCTGCAGGAGCCGGACGATGACGATGGCGACGACGAGCAGATGCCAGATCTTAGCGAACCGGGAGGTTTGCCTGAGTCATCAGGTGCAAGAGCATCAACCGACCCCGATCCTTATGTCCCACCGAGACCCAAGGTCCAGGCCAAGAAGATGCCAAAGGTGCCGAAGCCTCAACCCACTGTGCAGGTCAAGGACGTGAGACCAACCGGCAAGATCAGGGACATTGATCCGGAAGTCTTCACCAAAGCTCAAGACGAGGCCTGGATCGACCCCGAAAAGATGGTTGGGGTTCCCTTGAAGAACGTGGAATACGGGCGCTTCCAAGCAATCAGTCGTGCCATGACGAGTTACTTGCGTGGCTGGAGGATTGTTAGACGGAAGTCTAGCCCCGAGATCAGGTTTTCTGACTTTTCCATGGACTTCATGGCCCTCGTCCGAGCTTTGCAGGGAGACATCCCACATCTGAAGCCAATGGAAGTGCTGATGGTGGTCAAGGGATCCCAGCAACGGCGGTTTCGAGTCCTTGCGGCCAGAGGAATGTGGAGCCAGGGCAACCTTGAATGGACGCCTGTGCGCATCCGATGCATCCAAGGCCATGCCCAGCAATTGGTCGACAAAGGCGGATTCCACAACCTCGTGAAGGTCATGCACACTTTGGATGACGAGTATCCATTGCACTTGATTGAACGCCGGGAGGCCTTCCCTCGATTCAATCCGTGCCCAGCTCAGTCCAAAGGATGGGAAGGTTTGCCTCGCATCATCTATCATACTTGCGACCAGGCTGCCTTTGAGAGCATCATCGCCAACGGCCTCGTGCCGGGAGGTTTCCCGCACAAATCGGGGCGTGCCCACAACTATTTTAACAGCATGCCTCCGTGGGAGGCCAAGATGCAAAAGCTGCAGGGCACGCGGGCCGGGAGGCCAATCGCCATCGCATTTGACGTTGAGCTCCTTGTCCAATATGGCACCAGACTGGTCAGGACAGACGAAGCCATCTTGTCACCTGACTGGGTGTCAAACTCAGCCATCATCTCGGCATATGACATGCGTGCTGGTGAGTTCTTCTGGGCCAACAGGGCTTATGCTGCTCAGAGGAAGCACTACAACGGGATCATCAAGCAGGCGGAGAAGGACAAGACCACGGACATGGCCAACGGGAGCGTCATGCATGATGCCAGGTGCAAAATGCATGAGTGCTTTGGTGACTTCAAGAACTTTGCGAGCCCCGGCAACATCTACAAGATGGGGAATCCAACGGCTTTGCAAGTTGAAGTCAGCACTGCTACCCGGGAGGGTGAGTCCGAGAAAGAGGTCAAGAAGGTTGCTGGTTACTCTCTTGAGTTCTGCGCAACCGTCATCAATCAGGAGCTCGGACCCAAGAAGCGTCAGGGGTGGCGAAATCGTCACGAGTGGAGGTCTTGGAACAGGAGGGACTATGACCGTCTCCAGATGGCGGACATCACCTGCAGGAGATCCTTGAGGTGCCAACGATGGTGTGTTCCAACAGGCTGTGCAGAAAGCGAATGGTTGATGGGTACATCAAATGCCCTCAATGCAAGACGCAGTTGGAGCCTGTGACGGACGCACATGTTGCCACTGAGGTTGCCCGCCGGGAGGCGATGGCCAGAGCTCGAGGTGTACCCTTCTCCATGGACAAGGTTGTGTTTGGCACTGTTCGCAGGGCCAAGCAAACCAAGAAGGACATCGACAGCACTACGGGCCGTCGTCGAACGAGCTTTGGCGTCCTCAGAGACCTGGCGAAAAACTACGTCAGAAAGGTCAAGAAGAGCGGGTTCAGGTCCATCGCGGACCGTTGTGAACGTGACGCCTTCTTCCAATTCAACTGTGCATCTCAGAACCTTGTTCCTGATGCGTTGAACTTTCTGGAGCGTATCGCCACATGCATCTCCCCACAGATTGACCGAACTCGTGAGCAAGTCCTGGGAGAGAAAGTGGACATGGCAACCAAGCTGGTGTTCGTGCCAGAGGCGGGGAGGACTCGCACAGCCACAGTGGATGCGTTGGCTGAGAGCTTCGTGAATCATCGAGGAGTCTTCTTGACAGTGGGGCAGTTCGCCGTCTACGTCATCAAGTTTCTCAAGGAAAAGGGGCTCCCATTGCCTGTCATCCATGGCTGGAATGGCACTACATTCATTCCTGATGCCGACTCAGCACCGCACTTGGCGAGGGAATTGATCCAATGGGCGAAACAGCAATGGCCGGCCGCGTCAGAGCAATCTGACAACTTTGGCGACATCGAGGGGGACTACCGTGATGTGGTGTTGCCAGCGGCTGGTGGCCGGGACTTCCTTCCCAATGCTCAACGGGAACAATTCGATCCCAATCGCCCAGGTGCGTTCGGCAAAGGAGGTGGCCGAGGCGGAGGATATCAACAGCAACGCTACCCGGGAGGGTCAGCCTATGCATCACAGCGAGATTATCAGGGACCTCGCCATCACCACCGAGGACATCCATACACATGGTATTGGAATGAGCGAGATTATCAGGGCCCTCGCCATCACCACCGAGGACATCCATACACATGGTATTGGAATGAGCGCCGAGGATGGTTTTGGCAATGGGACCGATGAACTCCTCTGATTTGGTTGACCGCTTACCGGGAGGTAATGCCCCGTGAGCGAGCTGTGTTCTTTTGCAGCATTCTTTTGTGCTATCTTTGCACCCTGTTCCATTTCATTGATTGACATCACAACTTTTCAGCATTGTATCACTAACTCATGTTGGCCGTGCCTGGAATCCTCAAGTTGCATTCGAGTCCAATCTATGAATTTAACTGCAAACCTTTTTCAGATGTCATTCAATCTTGCTATCTTGCAGCATCCGGCATTGGATCCAAAGCGATCTCACCCGGCAAGCATAGACACGGGAAGGACTTGTATTGGTCCCAAGATGTCAATACAGATGCTTGCCCGGCGGGAGCCGTGGCCTTTGCTCGACCGTCGCTGCCGTGTGCACCGCGCCAAAACGTTGTGTGCTGTGCATCCATGATCGCAACCTTTCAGACATCAATACATCCACTTGACATTGCATAGCAACCTGCCAATCACCGAGGTAGAACGTTTTCTCCTGTATCCCTTCGAGCTGCCAAGAGGGCGGCTTTCAGGGACGGGGGGTGTTTTTGCCAGATGTATCCTCAAAGTTAGGGATAATATGGCATAGTGTACCTACCTTACGTTTGGCTCAAGTGAGAAAAGGTCCTCTGTGATTGTTGTCCGTTGTTGGCTGTATAAACCTGGAAAATAAGTATAACATCATCAACAATAAGTATAACATTCCCCATGGTATTTGTTGCTTATCTTCCCCGGTACTTAACCCACAGAAACCCATAGAAACCAGCAACATCGACCAGGCACGCCGTGAATCCTTCGCGAGGATGATCTACTCATACCTCTTCGCAGGGCCTCCCAGCAGTGACAGAAGTTGATGTCGCGGGTCGCAATGATCATGGGTAAACCTACAGATACCTATGGGTCAACCAGCTGGTTGATGGTTAAAAGTAGGGGATCATAACCAACAATACTAGGGGATATACCAGCTATCTGGCTATGGGTCAAGATTAAACAGCCAACGAATGGGCATAACCACCAACAACACTGCAATAGGGCAAGCAGTGGTTAAAAGTGGGGGAACCAGGGGTATGGGGTTTTGACCCACTGCTACCTGTAGCCTGTAGTGGCGAACAATCAGCATCTACTATGTGGGTTATAGCCAGTGAACTTAGTTTTTTGTTGTGTTGCTGGAGATGGATTTACCATAGGACCACTAAACTGAGACTTTTAGCAACAGCAAGGTATCTAAAAGGTATCAAGTCACGATGGTTACCCGCTATCATTGCACATGTTTTCATATTGTATAAATACCAGTTTCTATTGTTCACCATTGAAGTCACCATGGAAGTCACCATTGAACCATGGTTAGCCATTCTTCATGACCATTTTCGTGGTTTGCATTGAAAACCTCAACGGGTTTTTGGCTTAGCCTTGGGGCTTAAACGCGGCCAGCCCGAAGCCAAGACATGGAAAATAGTAAATATACACTGGTTGGTGGTTTTAAATATTTGTTATTTTCCCTAGTAGTGATTAGCAAATGGTTGGTTGACTAATATTTTTCATAGGGTGGTTCAACCACCAACCAGTACAGCATGTAGCAGCATGTGCCATCCAGATTTTCCAGGTCTGCAATGGCGTTCCTGCAAACGCATCCCTCCTGGGTGCTGAAGCATGTGAAGACACCCTGAACCAACCAACTGCTCCCGGTTGCAGTTTTCAGGTTACTCCCTGATTCAAAAACTCCACCAGCACAACCAATGTCCTTTTTGGATGGGTGAGTTGTATTCCTTTTAGTTTAGAGTTGACATGTCGCCCATGAAAAAGCACCATTAGGTAGCATGGGTCAAGTGAAAACACCATGGAAACACCTTGAAAGCACCATGAAAGCAGCTTGAAAAACGTTGACTTATCATCCAATATAAACCATTTATAGTAATAAAATGGCCATTTTGGGGGCCCTGTGACTTGAGAAACACCCACCTTGAAAACTACATCGTGCGGCTGGAAACGGGCCTTGGCTCATTGCACAGCTGGCGCCAGAACCACATGGTCTTCCGCATCAATGAGTCGCTGGCCTCCAATCGCGCAGGCGATTGGAAATGGCTATGGGTCAATATTAAGCAACAACAATGGGGGATAATAGCCAACCATTTATAGGGAAAACAATGGTATATGATGGGGAACCAGGGGGACTAAGGGTTTTGACCCACAGCCAAATAGAGGTTTGATGGGGAATGATTTCGGGAGATATCAACTGGCTGGTGGTTTTAACCATGGTTACTGATGGTTTATAATAGGGGATACAAAGCAACAATAATTCAATAATGGCTAATCAACTACTGCTTGGTGGTTTGATTGGCAGGTCTTTTTTCCCCTAGTCCTTGTCAACCAAGGGTTGGTTGACTAACGATATGTTGCACATATTTAAAATTCCAGCTTATCAGCCAGCATTTGCAAGTATCATCTACGGTCATCATTTGCCAGTGTCAGTAACTATTGGAAACAGTAAACACTGCAACCACTGACCCCTGAATCATCAAGGACCGCAATCATTGTTCATTGTTACCTATCATCACTAGCCATTGCGATCAGTGTAACCATTCAAGTATGAAACCGTCAGCTCATGATTAACCATCGGCCACCATTGAGCACCAATGAACCATCAACTAACCATCGATGAACCACCATTCACGATTAATGAACTATCCTTTACCATCAATTCAGCAGTAACGGCAGCCATCAGTTAATAAGTTCACCGCGCGGCCAACTTGCGCCTGTGGTTCACTGGATGCGGTGGGTGCAGGACCAGCCGCTTCGTCCTTCATCGGAGTGCTGGACATCTTTGGATTTGAGCATTTCAAGGCGCTGGGGGGGCGCCGACGTTGCTGGCACCAGCTTCTTGCTGGGGAGGTCGTCGGCTTTCGATCGTGTTTCAATGGTTGGACATGCTCCCTGGAAGTGAAGAACATGTGGCGGATGATGACCAAGCATGATGGCTTATCATGGCTGATGGCCACCGACTAATGATCATGGTAGATTGATACGCAAGAGCTATTGGTGTGAATGGCTGATGGTGAGCAAAGATCTTGCTTGATGAGCCACTGAAGTCATCAAGCTCAGTTGTGAGATGGTTGACCCATGAGCAGTCATCAAGTAATCCCTGACTGGCTAATGGAAGATCCACATGCTTGTAAACCCCGATTTTTGCTCACCAGCTGGAGGTGGTTCATAAATGCAGACCTTCCATCGTGAGACTCCTGTCATCTCCTGTCAAGCTGTCGGATCGAGCGATTTTCGATTGGCTCTTTGGGGACGATTCCAATGGCCAACCGTTGATGATGCTTAACTGAGACGCCTAACCAGCTTACCAGGCCACATAGGCTTGGATTCCCACGCAGCGGCCACTTTATGCAAAGAGTCACCGTGACTCAAATATGTTGCTGGCAAAATATGTAGGGGATGCGCTGATTTGATCAACTTGGTGAACTCTTTGTAGGATTTCAGGAACCCCTTTGTTATGAGTGGTGCTTTGGTGACTCACTTTGCCCTGGTGGCGACTATCCTTGAGGAAGTTAGATCATTCAATGGGTCAGTGATTGAGATTTAGGGTGGTGAATGGCAGGTTGGTTTCATTTATGCATATTGGCGATTGGGAAGATTAGCCCTCATGGTAATTACTCTGATCATCTATGATCTAATGCTCTTTGTAATGTCAGCTTGGTTGACTAAAATGCTAAGACATACCCTTGATTCATTCACTTCCCGATCCAGATGGGTCATTTTTCTCATCAGATCTTTGCGGTCGGCAGTTATCTTTTGGTAAACCAACATGGCAATGGAAAATCACCATATTTTGTAGAGAAACGCTGGGAAATCATCCATTTATGGTGGATTTTCCAGTGCCATGTTAGTTCACCAGAGGGTAATCCATCCTGGTTCCCTGCCACCATCGACCACCACTGCCACCACCCACATCTTGGCATCCATTGGTGGCGTGAAGGTCAACAGCTTTGAGCAGCTGTGCATCAACTTCGCCAACGAACGCTTGCAACAAATGCCGCCCGGCTGCCAGCTGGTCATGGAGGACATGGCTTAGTTCGCTCAGCGCCCTAAGGTAGGTTCGCCCTGGGTACTGTAGGTCATAACAGCTGAGTATGTCTTGTGTATTGTTGGCGAGTATGTTGGCTCATATAGTTGTGCGTGGCTTTAACTGTTTCGCGTCACAATGGTTGATCAACATTTCCTGCGTGTATGGAAAAAAACCTGGCAAACCACAACAAAGGATTATTTGACTAGAGCAGAAAAACCATCCGGGCAAGCAACCGCACCACGAATAGTTGGTTGATGAATAGGTTTCATCATGTCATGTTAGGGTTGGTTGGCTTGTGCATATTTTTAATGATGGGGTGGTGAAGCACCACCACCCAGTTGTGAGTGCACCCCCTTGGTGCCGGAGCGCAGCGCATGGCGCCAAAGGTTCAACCACTTTGTCTTCGAAGTGGAGATGGACGGGCCCTGGGAATGGAAGGGCTGAACCGGGCTTTGAAGTGATGGAGAAGTGCTTGGAGTGATTCGTTGGCTTGTTGTCTCTCGGTTGTTTGCGCCATGAATTTCAATAGAAAGACCCCATTGAGTTGCTTATATCCCTGATTGGTTGTTCCCCGGCGGTTGGTTTCCTCGGCGGGCCTGCAGGAGCTCTACAAGCAGGAAGGCATCACCTGCGATTTTTCGGATTTCCCGGACAACCAGGTGAGCAGTTCAACAGCTGCCCTGACCGGTGGACGATGGTCAGGAAGCTGGTTGGGAGAGTGATATGGATGGTTCAATGTCTGTTAGTTGATGGTGAAATGATGCTCAACCATGCTGGTTGATGCTTAAAATGATGGTCGATAAGGGTGGTTGATGGTTGACATTAGTGGTTCTCTTTCTTTTTCCGGTTCCCCTCTGAATTACAATTCGTTGGCTGGGGATACCAATGGGGAAATCAATGGTCAGAATCTGCGCGCTATCAGCATCACGCTTTGTATATACAATGCACCGATCGATATTAGTGGCGAACGATACTTAACCGATGCTTCATAGTGCCCGTCCAAATAGTGTCGCTCCACTTATGGCAATCTGAGTTATTCGCCCGTGTAAGTAGGATCACCGAGGCGTTCGGGCGATGGGTTCCAATCATGGACCGCTGGTGATTGTGCCACATGTCGGATCCAGCTTTTGTCCTTGCAGCAGCAGCACCAAACAGCTGTTTAAGCGCTTAGCATGCCGTCAGCGACTACAATCACCAAATGCCCAAAACTTGAATTGCAAAGCGTCCGTAGCAAATAACTACTGTACACTCATAAGAGTTGACAAGCACCAAAACTCATTTGGCGCTCAACGCGATTAATTTTCCCAGCCAACCCAAGCCACCCCCAGCCATGGCCACGTCAGGCATGCCCAGGCGGTCTAGGCGATCGATTCCTGCCCGACCAGGGCCTTGCCTGGTGCAGTTGTTGTGCCTCATGTGCTTGGTGGCATATAACGCGCTTAGCCACTTGAGCTTCGTGCATGGCGCAACTTGGAGTGGCCAACCGAACGCCAGGAGGCTTATGGCGGAGAGATTCGGCCAGCAACGTGGAGAGTCGACCAAGGTTCCCGCAGAACTGGACGCTAGTGCCGTCTCGGCTAAGCGAACTTCAAGAATCAAAAATGCTCCATCAGCAAAGGTACTGATTCAGGTTTTGGATGAAATCTTGGACGGTCCCTTCGACTTCTATCAAGCATCATCTGCATATACCCAGCTGGCAGCGTTGAAAAGAAGGAGGGGTTTGCAGACAAGTGACTGGGATAGCCCGGTGATTGCAAGACTACATGCCCGAGTTGAAGATTTGGTGCTGCAAGATGGGTTGGGTTCACGGGAGTCGGCGAATGTTTTATGGAGCATTGCCACTTTATCGGATCAATTCAGCATTCCGACCCAGCTTTTGGATGTACTGGTCAAATCCTTGCCTGACAAAGCTGAAGGCATGAAGCCGCAAGAGTTGTCCAACTGCCTGTGGGCATTTGTGCAGCTCAGGGAAGTTGCACCCAATGTCCTGGAGGTTGTGCCGGCCATCGGGGCCCAGATCATGGACAAAGCAGAGGACATGAGTCCGCAACAGTTGTCCAATTCCTTATGGGCATGCGCGAAGCTCAAAGAAGCTGCGCCTAATGTCCTGCAGATCGTGCCAGCCATCTCTGCCAAGATACCTAGCAAAGCAAAGAACATGATTCCACAACATTTGTCCAACTGTTTGTGGGCAGCTCTGCTGCTCAAGGACGATGCCCCCAAGGTGTTGGAGATTTTGCCGACGGTTGTCGCAGAAGTACCCATAAAGATCAAAGACATGACAGCACAGCAGATGGCAAACAGCTTGGAGGCCCTCGTTCCTCTTAAGGAGTTGGTGCCTGAAATTTCGGGGCTCTTGGCAGATGACGATGGAGAGGAAGACATCCTGAGATCTGCAGTTGCTCGCTTCAACACTTTGCTGCCAAGCCTGAGCGTGAAGGATTTGAGCATCAACGCGCCCATTGCAGTGTGGGCTTGTGCCAAGCTTGGAGTTTACCCGGATGAGTTCTTGGTTTCTGTCGCACACCACATCGGGTCCAAAAAGACGTTGTCCGGGTTACTGCGTTCCAATTTCAATCTTTGTGCTTTGGCGTGGTCATATCGGGTACTGGATGCTCAGGATGATTTTGCTGACTTCAGGAGCTTGCTAGAGTCGGAGACTATGAGGAGAGGTTTCAGTCAGGCAGACATAGAGAGCACAAGGTTGGGACGTTTGAAATGGAACCATGCGGAATCGATCAAGGTTCCTGCAGAACAGGATGTTAGTGCCTTATCAGCTAGGCGAACTTCAAGAATCAAAAATGCTCCATCAGCAGAGGTACTAATTCTGGTTTTGGACGAAGTTTTGGACGGTCCCTTCGACTTCTATCAAGCGTCATCTGCATATACCCAGCTGGCAGCGTTGAAAAGAAGGAGGGGTTTGCAGACAAGTGACTGGGATAGTCCGGTGATTGCAAGACTACATGCCCGAGTTGAAGATTTGGTGCTGCAAGATGGGTTGGGTTCACGGGAGTCGGCGAATGTTTTATGGAGCATTGCCACTTTATCGGATCAATTCAGCATTCCGACCCAGCTTTTGGATGTACTGGTCAAATCCTTGCCTGACAAAACCGAAGGCATGAAGCCGCAAGAGTTGTCCAACTGCCTTTGGGCATGCGCGAAGCTTAAGGACAATGCCCCCGACATCTTGAAGATTGTGCTGCCAGTGGTTATGGAGGTCAGCGTGAAAATTGAAGACATGAAGCCGCAGGAAATGGCAAACAGTTTGGAGGCCCTCGTTCCTCTTAAGGAGTTGGTGCCTGAAATTTCGGGGCTCTTGGCAGATGACGATGGAGAGGAAGACATCCTGAGATCTGCAGTTGCTCGCTTCAACACTTTGCTGCCAAGCCTGAGCGTGAAGGATTTGAGCATCAACGCGCCCATTGCAGTGTGGGCTTGTGCCAAGCTTGGAGTTTACCCGGATGAGTTCTTGGTTTCTGTCGCACACCACATCGGGTCCAAAAAGACGTTGTCCGGGTTACTGCGTTCCAATTTCAATCTTTGTGCTTTGGCGTGGTCATATCGGGTACTGGATGCTCAGGATGATTTTGCTGACTTCAGGAGCTTGCTAGAGTCGGAGACTATGAGGAGAGGTTTCAGTCAGGCAGACATAGAGAGCACAAGGTTGGGACGTTTGAAATGGAACCATGCGGAATCGATCAAGGTTCCTGCAGAACAGGATGTTAGTGCCTTATCAGCTAGGCGAACTTCAAGAATCAAAAATGCTCCATCAGCAGAGGTACTAATTCTGGTTTTGGACGAAGTTTTGGACGGTCCCTTCGACTTCTATCAAGCGTCATCTGCATATACCCAGCTGGCAGCGTTGAAAAGAAGGAGGGGTTTGCAGACAAGTGACTGGGATAGTCCGGTGATTGCAAGACTACATGCCCGAGTTGAAGATTTGGTGCTGCAAGATGGGTTGGGTTCACGGGAGTCGGCGAATGTTTTATGGAGCATTGCCACTTTATCGGATCAATTCAGCATTCCGACCCAGCTTTTGGATGTACTGGTCAAATCCTTGCCTGACAAAACCGAAGGCATGAAGCCGCAAGAGTTGTCCAACTGCCTTTGGGCATGCGCGAAGCTTAAGGACAATGCCCCCGACATCTTGAAGATTGTGCTGCCAGTGGTTATGGAGGTCAGCGTGAAAATTGAAGACATGAAGCCGCAGGAAATGGCAAACAGTTTGGAGGCCCTCGTTCCTCTTAAGGAGTTGGTGCCTGAAATTTCGGGGCTCTTGGCAGATGACGATGGAGAGGAAGACATCCTGAGATCTGCAGTTGCTCGCTTCAACACTTTGCTGCCAAGCCTGAGCGTGAAGGATTTGAGCATCAACGCGCCCATTGCAGTGTGGGCTTGTGCCAAGCTTGGAGTTTACCCGGATGAGTTCTTGGTTTCTGTCGCACACCACATCGGGTCCAAAAAGACGTTGTCCGGGTTACTGCGTTCCAATTTCAATCTTTGTGCTTTGGCGTGGTCATATCGGGTACTGGATGCTCAGGATGATTTTGCTGACTTCAGGAGCTTGCTAGAGTCGGAGACTATGAGGAGAGGTTTCAGTCAGGCAGACATAGAGAGCACAAGGTTGGGACGTTTGAAATGGAACCATGCGGAATCGATCAAGGTTCCTGCAGAACAGGATGTTAGTGCCTTATCAGCTAGGCGAACTTCAAGAATCAAAAATGCTCCATCAGCAGAGGTACTAATTCTGGTTTTGGACGAAGTTTTGGACGGTCCCTTCGACTTCTATCAAGCGTCATCTGCATATACCCAGCTGGCAGCGTTGAAAAGAAGGAGGGGTTTGCAGACAAGTGACTGGGATAGTCCGGTGATTGCAAGACTACATGCCCGAGTTGAAGATTTGGTGCTGCAAGACCAGCTGAATGAGCAGGCTTCCGCCAATATTTTGTGGAGCATTGCCACTTTATCGGATCAATTCAGCATTCCGACCCAGCTTTTGGATGTACTGGTCAAATCCTTGCCTGACAAAGCTGAAGGCATGAAGCCGCAAGAGTTGTCCAACTGCCTGTGGGCATTTGTGCAGCTCAGGGAAGTTGCACCCAATGTCCTGGAGGTTGTGCCAGCCATTGGGACCCAGATCATGGACAAAGCAGAGGACATGAGTCCGCAACAGTTGTCCAATTCTTTATGGGCATGCGCGAAGCTCAAAGAAGCTGCGCCTAATGTCCTGCAGATCGTGCCAGCCATCTCTGCCAAGATACCTAGCAAAGCAAAGAACATGATTCCACAAGAATTGTCCAACTGTTTGTGGGCAGCTCTGCTGCTCAAGGACGATGCCCCCAAGGTCTTGGAGATTTTACCGACGGTTGTCGCAGAAGTACCCATAAAGATCGAAGACATGAAACCACAGGAAATGTCAAACACTTTGCAAGCTCTGGTTCCTCTTAATGGGTTGGTGCCTGAAATTTCGAGGCTCTTGGCAGATGACGATGGAGAGGAAGACATCCTGAGATCAGCAGTCGCCCGTCTCAGCACTTTGTTGCCAAGACTCAGGGGAAAGGACTTGGGCGTCGCAGTGCCTTCTGTGGTTTGGGCCTGTGCCAAGCTTGGCATGTACCATGAAGAGTTGCTCCTCTCTGTCACGGAGCAGCTGGGGTGCACAAAGACATTGTCCAGGTTACCACATTTTGGTTTATGTGCTTTGTCATGGTCATATCAAGTGCTGGCTCAAGATGACTTTGTCGGTTTCAAGAGATTGTTAAGGTCGGAGACTATGAGGAGAGGTTTCAGTGAGGCAGATGTGGAGAGCACCAGGCTTGGACTTTTGAATTGGAACCATGCACAGCTGAAGAAAAGCAGTCCTGTCAGGGTATGAGCGGCTAGCTGCTGGACACTGTGATGGCATAGGAATATAGGATATGTTTTATTCAAGAACACTTTTAAGTTATCTTCCCTTCTTGGTTCGCCCTTTTTGTATACATGCATCAGCAGGCTAGAGCTGTTCATCAGCGAATTGGTAAGACAGAATCAAGAACAAAAAGTCACCCCCAAGCCAGGCATTTCTGACCATGATTAACTTTGCTTAACCATTGCGGGCAAGCCTGAGGCCTCCGGCAAATGCTGGCTACCCATGGCTATCCATGATTGCTCAACTCTGTACATAACAGCCGGTCCCAACACTTGGCATTGCGATGGACGTCCGTCCTGTGCTTTCGTTGGCTGATTTTGCCGAGAACCTGCTCCGTGCACCCTGCAGAGTGCTCCTGGACAACTACAGAAAAACATTTGTTCATCAAAAGTAGTTGCTAAGGAGCACTCTGTTCAAAGTGCTTGGGTCACATGGAAATTGGAAGCAGTGAAACAACAATCAGCCTGATATGGACGATATCCATTACTTGCATCGGGCCCCCCGGATTAGCTGGGTCCAAGAGGGCTTGGTCCATGCTTGATAAAGGATGATGATAGGATGAAGCCAAGCAAGAACCGTAACCAACAACAACGATTGGTTATTGTGAGTTTTTATGTTTCTACCAGCTCCTTTGTTGAGCATCAGTTTGATTCAGAGTCGAAGTTCCAACAGCCATCAACTTGGACTCCTTGTCTCATAACCCATATAGCTAGCATCCCCAGTAGCATTGGTAGTTGGTTATCACCCATGGTTCTACGGCTCAAGTGCCCCACCCAGTTAAAATATCCCAGTTATAACCCCAGCGGCACATCCCTAGCCATGCATCCCAGTGACCAACTGTCTAACCGCTTAGCTCCAGGGCATCATCGATTTGATCCAAGCCAAAGCCATGAGTATCTTCACCTTGCTGGACGAAGAGTGTCGCATGCCCAAGGCGAATCTGTGTGAGCGCGTTGCCTGCGGGGTCTTGGTCCAGCGGGAACACGGACCCATGTGACTGGTTGATATGCATAGGTAAAAACATGTCAAACGATGCAAAAAAAATCATGTTTGTTGAATAACTGGTTTGAAATGCTGATGATTGATGATCATAACCACACCTCATCATGATCAAACAATTCTGCGGAGATTTCAGACTGCGATGTGATTCTTTTGGGTTGCTTTGGCGATGATGTTGTCATATGCCATAGGGTTGATGTGAGCAATGTCACCAAGAAACGTGGCTCATGAATTGTTTGACCAAAATTATGATCACAATTGTTAATGGGATAATGAGGAACAGAACTAGCAATTATCAATGAACATGTCCATGTGCCCAAGTAACATGGGGAGAACATATACATACACATGCACACGCACATGATGATCAATATGGATAGCATTTTTTGCATGTGCACACAAATAAATATACATCTTATACTCTCTATGTTGTGATTCACATTTGCATGTTCATGCGTCCATATCAGAAGAGAATCACACGTCGCCACTGACCTTCGGCTAGACTCTTGAGAGGGGGATGGAGAGAGAGATTGTATTTGTGTACGCTTTCCTAAACCAGATAACCAGATCGATCGGGCCGCTGGCAGGACTCCCCGAATATACCATTGTGGATGTTATTTGACCAAACAGGCTGCAGGATTCTCATGAGAAAAGTGCATTTGACCATTATTCTGTCACATGCCCAATGATGAAATGGTTCAGAAGAGAGACAGAGAGAATGGTAGATAATGGCGCCTGATGCTGAAATTGTTGCGGCGAGTGATGCTGATGCCCATTCACAATGACGGTCAATCGTGGCTGAAAAGAATTGTGAATGATTGAGTTGTTTTGAATGCATTGCCATTGATACTTGATCACGTACTCATGTTTGGTATTAATCACACTATTTGGGTAATCGCCCAGAAATTCATCACAGGTGATTGCTTCAAGCTGCGTCCAGTAGCCTTCACCATGTTGATCTCGTCGCTGGTTCCCTTGTGCGCGCTAGGGCTCTGATAAGTCATTGGAAACTTGGTGGCAACCGGCTGGTTTTCAGGAGGCAGTGGGGTAAAGATGCGATCTGATGGTGGCTATTGATGGCAGATGATGGTCAATAGTCTAAGTTGCTCATGAGGCTTCATGATTTGATCGCCGCAGTTGCGTAATGTCATATGATTTACGATGATTAGCCATGTGGTCTACTAATCAGAATGGTCGATATGGCCAAGTCATCAGTGATGCTTCATCATGGTGACTTCTAGCCGGTACGAACAAGACTTTGAGAGCAGTGGTTGGCTGCTGGTACGGGCGAATGAGAAGGGACTGGTTGGTTGCCATGCGCTTTTGACCCAACAATACTCTGGCAACGAAACCACCAACCAGAACCATGCTTACTTAAAGAGTGGTGGTTGTAGTTCAAAGCTATCTTGTTAAATGTTGGGCAATGACCTGTTGCGAGATGGCGATGGAGAGAGAGAGAGAGAGAGAGACCTGTTGCGAGATCCCTAATCGCCCTATGAACCATTCCAATGAATGATTCACCATATGGACTATGGGAAAACACAGACTACTCCAATGAATGCTCATTGCCATTTTGTGCATTTACCATCGTCATGTTTGTTGGTGCGCGAAATCCTCCACCACCGGAGGTGATGGAAAGCTAACGGAAGGAAATGAAGAACCTACCAATTTGTGAAAGGTTCCGCATTAACGATCGTATTTCTATTTTCGTTGATGCCATCATGACAAGATGGTCGCTGAAGTAGTTGCCACTTTGCTTGCTTGCAATGTACCCTTTGGCAATCAATATAGCTGGATGGAACATGGCTATTCCCAAGAAATGGCGCTGGTGCTTGGGAGGGAGCTGCTTGGGGGCTAGGGGGTATCCTTACAAGCCCTTTTAAAGGGGGAGCCAGGCCAAGAGCAGCCCCAAGGAGTGCCCTAGAACCAACCGGTAGAAGTAGCCACCCACAATCTCAACAGCATAGCCGCTGGCAAAATGACCAACCACCTAGGTCCAAAAGCTCTGGAAACAGTTCGACAAGCACGACAATTTCAAGATCGAGCGCCGGACTCGGATCTTTCCCACGGATCCGGGGCCGTTTCAAACTGATGGGCGCTGGGTTGTGTGCGGGATCATGTTAACACTCTCAAACGGGTTTTAGGTGAAGGCTAGGTATGTAGCAATGTCTTCCATTTCATTGCTGACCTTTGTTTCTTCCAATTCACTCAATCAGATCGTCCACAAACTAGGCAATGAGAGAAAACACAACAAAACCTGCATCAACTCATCCTCAAAACGCATCCTCGAAAACACTGGATGGTTGGGCACTGCCAAGTCTAGAGATCGGGAGCTACCATCTATGACTTTGATCACCTCCATTCTTCGTTGACAAGAGTATCCAGGTGAGGATGGAGATCCCTGTTGGTGTGACTTTTGATTGTCACTACCTCAAACGGTTCATCAGTTTAGCTAATTGACCAATGGTCGACTCGGATCTCAGATGCTTGCCAGTGGTCAATCACCAACCAGATCCAAGCTGCTTGGACAATCCTCCAACCGCCGCATTCATTAAATACTTCATGAATCACCAATGCCATTACATTACCATCTTTGTGAACCATCCCAAAGATAGAACCATCATGTTTTCCATCAACTGTCATATATACAAAATGCTCCACTTCACCATGTTTAATTTCACCATCATACAAGATCACATTCTAACAATACATCACAACAGATAGGTAGACAGTCCTCTCCAGCATGCTACTGAAGAGTGGCGTGCCCACAAGGGGCCCAAAGCCGCTCTCCGAGCGCACACAGCTTTAGGCCATGAGGAAAATACATCATGAAAAACAGTGGTATTAGTACAGCACTAGGAGCATCATTTATGAACCAAAGCATCACCCCAAGCGTGACCCAACCCACGAATCGAGCAGCACCACCTTGGCACAGCCCAGGGCTCGGAAGAACATGTGCTTCACCGTGATCCACTTTGCGGGTCCCGTGAGCTACGATGGCACCAACTTCATGGTGAGCCACCGGGGGATGCTGAGGGGCTACCCCACAGGGGACCCTACTGAGTTCAGTGGGGTGACTAGTGAACGAGGGTAGAGACGAGGGAAACTGCCAGTTAGCTATAGTGAGTTTGAGGAACTACCAGTTAACGTCGGCAGAGACAGACCAACTAGAAGCAACCCGGTCCCTTTGGAGGTATTCTACTGGTCACATGGGTCTTTCCTCAGGTTCAGGGATTAAATCCCTGCTAACCCAAAAGTGGATCATTGGTTCCTTATGAAAATACTTGCCGATCAACTATCAACAAGCCAGAGCGGCCGACGAAGCCCGACCAAATTTGTTGCTTACAGGTTTGAAGGGTTGGAGGTTATATATCATTTTTGAGCTGGAGCTAAAACACAGAGGACAGACTTGAATGGTAATTGATAAGTGAAACGATGCGAGAGCACACGTGAGAGGCAAAGATGAGCCGTGCTGGATGACCATCCCACGTTGGTTGATACTCATGAAGGGCCATGATACAGCCTACTGACCGGCCACTGCGGGCTACTATGCGGAATGATTCTCACCAATGAACATTTTTTTGAACTCTCCTTCATGGTTTTTACTCACAACCATATATGTTATCAATTACTTTTCACAACGATGATAAACAATATAATTACATGATTCATGATTATGATCCATCAACGGTAATGATAGTTATTGATTGTTCACCATCGACTTTCCACGGAAAGATCCCATTGCTCAGGGGCTTTCACGCTCCTGAACTCCGACCCCGCGCCAGGACAAGAACATGGACGAGCTGGGCGAGCTCTTGAAGCGCGGAAGCCCAGCTTCGCAAGTGACCAAGCAATGATGCCACTGCGCTTCAGCAGTGGCCACTTGAAATCCATCATCACTAGCATCATACCCGGCATCGTTGGCGATCATTGACCATCATCAAAAATGGTTGACAATGATGATGAACAAATGTTAATGATTAGCAAAAACGGTTTGAACGCATATTATTTACAATCACTAGCATCATCATGGGGGTTCATTTACTTAGTTGACTCATATTTTTTTCGGTTGAAACCAACCAGACGTAGGGAGTATGGGATTGGTTGAAGCCAGGTAGGAACGACATCAACTCACTGAGCCTCATGAACGCCTTTGGCAGTGGCGTAACTCCAACCAACCTCACCAACCTTTGGGCACAACATGGTGCAACCAAGGCCAAGCAAAAGCCACCTGACAGGTGAGTGGCGCATCGGCAATTTCTGAAGCATCAAACTGTTTGGGTCGAGGTTGATGGTTGGGATCCATCCCAGCTTGGCTTCATGGCAAGCCACTGGTGTTCCAAAGAAGGAAATGCTTGGAAAGGGACATTTCCCGCGTCAAGGAGATGCAATCACATGCAACCAACAGCAAGGTGAGATGCGGAAGTACCAAGATCTCACCAAGGAGCAGCTCAACGGAGCACGGTGAAGACACCCAGACCAAGCATGACCCGTTTGGTCCAACGAAGTCCGGAAGCTTTTGCAGAGCTGCGCAGCAGGTTTTTGAGCGTAAGGATCGACCGGTAAGGATCGACCGGATCGGAAGTGGAAAAGAAGGCCTCCTTTGGGGTGAACATGAAGGACTTCGCACCAGTAAGCCGTTATTTAGCCTCGGGTTGTTATTGTTCACCCTGCGGGTATATCAACATCAGCCTTTAAGAGTAATCATGTGTTTGATAGGTGTCATTTTCGTTCGTCAGCGCCACCATTCATCCATGAAATCATGTCCTGGCACGGTGACCAACAGGAATGGACATGGCAGTTCCACCGCAGGCCATGCAAAGCTGGTCGCAAGTTGTGGCGATGTCCTGGTGTCGTCACACCGTCCATGGGCGATCATCAACCATCACCCAACCCATCACTGTCATTACCCATCATGTGAGCAGTCCTTACCACAAGTAAACATCATCTCAATCAGCATCATCATTAAGTAGCATTACCTGGCAATAGCCATCATCACCCATATTGTCCCATCATTCGCCATCATTAAGCAAGCTTAATCATCAGTAACCACCCATCAATGAAGCATCACTCAACCATTAAGCATGGTTAACCATCAATGAAACAACCATCACTCAACCTCTATGACCACTATCAATCACTATTATCAATCACCATGAGCCATCCAACCCTCCGTTTCCGAATAATTAATCCCTCTTATCCACAGTAAATCATTATGAACCATCAGCATCATTGCTACTATTATCATCAATCCCTATTATCAACACCATTACTACTATGATCCATGGTAGATCATCGTTATTAACCATCCATCAATCACTCAACCACTATGACCACTATCAATCACCAATAACCATCCATTTCAGAATAATCAATCCCTTTCATCCACAGTTAATCATTGAGGCTGCTTACCAACCATCACTTAACCACAATCACTTAACCACTATGACCACTATGATCCATGGTAACTCATTGATCCTGCTCGCCAACCTTCATCCACCACCTTCCTTTTCCCAAGGCAAGCGATCGAAGGCTCGAGCAACTCCTTCGTGCGCAGTTTGTTGGAACGAGCCGTGACCGAGGGCGTGCCATGGCGATCAGCAGGGTGAACCTCCCGGTGACGGATCATGTGGGATGGTTGGTGATGGTTGTTTATTGAGTGTTTAGTGTTTGGCAGGCATGGGTGAACACTAATCATTAATGAGGTTTAATATACTTAGTGAATGATTATCAGCAAGGGTTACTATATTTAAAGAATGATGCTTAGGAATGCGTGGTCAATTGGTGCTTGTTTGATGTTTTTTTGTTGTATATAAGTGGTCCATAGGCGCCCCGCCAAAAAATAGTGAACTGATGATCGTGCTGCCGATGCGTGATACGGAGTGATAGCCGATGGTTTTGTGAATGGTCAGGTAAGGATGGTTCAATGATGCTACTGATAGATGATGGTTCAAGATGGTTTTTTCAGTGTGTACGACTACTAGTGAGCAAAGTGATAAAAAAGACTAAAAGAACATGTTGGTTCACAAGTAGTTCAACTAGGTAGCCCAGCTAAGAAACACCGACTGTCAGCATGGAAACGGACCTGGAAGTGGGGAGGGACGATTTCTTAAACACGTAAGCTTTGCCAGACCATAGGTTGTCGGCGAAGTGTCCATTAAGCTCTATTTTGCCTATTGTCAAGGTAGAGGTTTTTCCGTTGCTTTGGTGGCATGATTGTTGATATTTTTGACATAATGCTTTCAAAAAGGTAAGCAGGGCTGAACACAATGCTACATGCTGAATTCATCCCACCCACGATCATGATCACATATGACAGCGGTTTCCTGTAAAGTTTGCAGTGCGGCGTTTGAGGAAACATAGGAATCAGGTAATTAATATACACGTAATTGCTCGGAACTTTGACAGGGGAGCTAACCTTCAGAGAATCAACCATTTTGATCAATTCGCCATTCTGAAGCTGTATGAATCAAACTGATTTAGCCATTACCGACCACGGGTTAACCATTAGATAAACCATTCACATATTTCCTTTTCATTCACCATTAGTATTGACATGTATTGACACCTGCGGCCATAGCGTCAAGAAATATTGACCACCAATCAACCAGTACAGACCGTCCCATACAATCAAAAGCATACCACAGCAGATATCGCCTGCCACGACGCCCGACCTGAGTTGAAATCTCCGTCAGAGCAGAAGCGGCAGGCGAAACCGTGCGCCTGCACTGCCTGCACTCCAGAACTCCCCCCAGGTTTGTTTGATCAGAACGGTAGTGGTTTGGTAAATTTGGTTCAGTATATAGAATTTGATTAGTTGATTAATCAACTAGAAGGTCGACTAACCAGGACACCAACCAGATTATCAGCCTGGTTTGATTTCACCGCCTGTGCTTGTAGCAAGCCAGAACTACTGTAGTTGGTGATTGGTACCCAGCTTAATGGACGTTTGGCGCTGATGGATGACCACAACATACGGTAGAGCCATGAAAGCTGAGGTGACCTGAGATAGATTTTTCACAGTTCGTAAAGACTACTGGGCATCACTTGATCAATATTTTGCTTCCTCCCTGGACTAATCTGCTCACGACACCTAGGTTGATTCCCTTTGCCGGTATTGTCATGATCATCAGCCATCATCAATTTTCAATCATCAGAATTGTTAGCCACCAATGAACCATCATTCAACCACCAAACCTTTTAACCATCATTCAACCACAAACTCACCTTATCTATCCCTACCAAACCACCTAAGAAACCATGTGCCCAATCCCATCCCATAAGATCCATCACCACGCCATCCTCACCATTGCCAGGTCGGAGGTCGTGGCGGCAAGACCTTGAAGCCACACACGGCGCCCTGGCGGCGGGGTCACGCCAGTGGTGCTGACATGGCGAGCTGGGTCAAATAACGTGCCACGAATGGGGCATAACCAGCACCAATCGTAGGGAAACAGCCTGGTTAATGATAGGGGAACCAGGGCTACTCAGGGTTTTGACTCACAGCCATATGGTTTATAGTGACCATTAATGATGGTGTTTGATCGGGATTATTGATGGTCGATGATTGTTCATGATGGTTGGTGATGGTTGAGGGTTCTTGATGGTGGTCCGTAAAGAAACCATTGGTAAATGATGGTATGGAATGACGGTCCATGATGGTTAACCACGGTTTTCAATGATGGTTAGATTGGTTAGTAATAATCGGCTGGCAGCGATGGAATGGGAGAGAGGGAATGATTATGGTGATATCCATGCATAAATGTAGATATGATGAATGGATATTGATACTGCTGGTCAAATTAATGGTGAATAGTGATTGAGGCTTAAAGATGTTAAAGGAGTGGTCAATGAATGGTGAAATTGATGGTTATACTAGGATGGGGTCACATGAGAGTGGGTGGAAACCCAAGTAGGGAAATTGCTGGAGTCCGTAGGTGTGCAGCCCGTAGTGTCTCAGGTGAGGACGTTTGGAAAGAGACCAGCCTTTGCAAAGTTGGTGCTAAAATGTGAGCCTGGGCTCAGCTTGGCCCAGCGCAGGGAACACCAATTGAACACAGTGAGCAAGCTTAAGTCTGCAGGTTGGCACCCACATGATCGCCCAGTCTGGATCGCGCCCGACAAGTCACCTCAGCAGAGGAGAATTTCCAAGGCGGTGGCTGTTTTGAATTCCTTCCTCCAAGAAAAGCTGGGAGTTGGACGTGATGTGCTTGAGGTTGCTTCCTGGCCCCTGGCCAAGACTTACATTGGCGAGTTTCGAGTGACAGGTCTTTCTGAGGAACATGCACTTGGCTCCAAACCCTTGTGTGATGCATGTGACTTGCGTTGGATTGTCCGTGACGACCGTCTTGGCACCAACGTTTGGCTTGACACCGTTGGTCTTTCGAAAGGCTTGGGCATGGAGAAGGGGGCGTTGCAGGATGCATGGCGTGCGCACTTCGGTGCTTCCTCTGCTTGACTTGCAGTGCCGTTTGTTTCACTCCCCACGTTGTCACCGCCCCGCCCTGGTAACCAGCAAGGGGCACACACTGCCGCTGAGGGTCGCCCAAGGCCACCTGATGATGAATTTGACATGAATTTGATCCAATTTGGCGCATGGAATGTCCAGGGGAAGACGGTTGAATCTGTCATTGATGTTTGTCATGACTTTGGGATCGACTTTCACGTGTTAGCCCTCCAAGAAATTGGTGGCATGCATGACTTGGATTTGTCCGCCCCTTTCCGGGTGACTGACATTGAGGGCTACACTGTCCTGACGGCTTGCCCATCCGGTTGCTTTCGTCCGTTGGCTTTCGCTTTGGATGCTGACTGTGTCCCACACTGGTGTTCTGGCAAGGTTGGCCACTCGCATGTCCAAGTTTTGGTGACACTCCCTGGCTTCGCTGCAAAAGTTTGTGTTGTGTGCGTTCACCTCCCTCACAGTGGTCGCTCCCACGATGATTTTGTGGCTGCGTTATCCTCCTTGGAAGAGTGCGTGAAACCGTTTGCCTTAAACAGAACCCCTCTCTGCTTACTTGGCGACCTCAATGTGGACTTGTGCCGTGACTTTGGTGCTCGGCATGCTGCTCTTGAGGCCTTTCTCCAGTCCTTGGGTTTAGATCTCTACTCAGTGGACCCCGCGCCCACTTGGCGGCACCGGCGCTTGGACCATGTCATTTTCAACCAGCTGTTTGTGAATCATTGCAAGCGCTTTGCCCGCCAACCCCATTGTGACTGGGCTACAGTGCAAACCCGTGATGATGTGAAGCTTGCCCTAGGCGTTGACCACTGCATGTTGTGTCATGATTTTCTCGCTGGCCCATCGGTTGCCTCGGTGCCCCGCCGCCTCCGCAGAGTGAGGCGGGATCGACGGCCCTGTCGCATGCAGCTTGTTGATGCCAATTTGTTGCAACAGCGGATTTATGCCTTCATGGATGGTAGTGACACCGGCCCTGCTCTTGATCCTCATTGCTTTCTGTCCTCTTGTGCCTCTGTCTGCTGTTCTCGTGTCCCACCCCTTCGATTTCAAGATTCTGCTGCCCTCAAAGAGCTGTGCCATTCCCGCTCTGTCACGTCAGACCCTGGTCTGCGTCGTCAACTTTCCCTCGAGATTCACCGACTCCGCACTGCTGAAAGGAAGCAATGGAAAGCTGCCCTCCTCAGAGCTGCCGCTAATGGCGACTGGAAAGCCCGCAAGCTCCTCCAACGGCGACCGGGACATAGTCCAGGGGCTGCTGCACGCGGTTTGGTGTCCAGGTTTGGCTCTCATGCTGCTGCGGCCCAACATGTGAAGGATCATTTTGACAGTCGCTTTCAGGGTGTTGCTGCTCCGCCTCTTTCCTTCCACGGTTTGGCGGATTCGGAGCCGCTTTTCTCTGAGGCCGAAATCGTCCAAGGGGTACGCAAGTTGAAGGCCAACAAAACGACTGGCCCTTCTCAGGTCAGCGCCGAGCTCTTGTTTGGTTTCCTGGGCTTGCCCTATGGCTTGTTTGTGCTTTCTACCATGTTGAACTTCATCCTGTGCTCGCCTGAGAGCGCCAATGTTGAGTTAGCTTCGGGGTGGGTCTACTTAGTCCCCAAAAAGCCTCATGTGGACGATGCGTCCCAATTCCGTCCCATCGTGTGTGGGGAAGTTTTCCTCAAACTGGCGGCCGGGCTGGCCACAGCGAGGTTGGTCGGCACGTGGAGTGTTCCTCGCTCGTGTTTTGGGACTGTCCGTGGCCAGGGTCTTCCTGAAGCTCTCTACATCCTTCGGCACGTTTCCCAAACCAGTGCTGGTCTCCTGGATGACACCTTGTTTGTGCAATTGGATTTGTCTCAGGCCTTTGATTCTCTCCATATCAATGCGCTCCTTTCTTTCTTTTTCCGGAATTGGTCTGCTTCTTCTGCAAAAAGCGCCAACCTTCTTCGCTGGGCACTACTCCATTCCCATTTGCGGTTTGAGATTTTTGACTCTGTTTGGTGGTGCTCGCAGCAACGTGGCACCCAGCAAGGTGGCACGCATAGTCCCACACTCTTTAGTCGGGTGGTGGCCGCGTGTTTTGATACCCTCACAGATGCTTGGCGTGCAAGGGGTGAACTCCCCGCCTTCTTTGCCGGCCACCTCTTGCTTTGGGGCATTTGGTTCATTGATGATGCTATCTTGTTGTTCCGAAATGCTGCCCAGTTGCACCGTCTCCTACCAGATGTCATACGGCTCCTTGCTGACATGGGCCTCCGTGTTAATTTTGCCAAGTCGTGTGTTGTGTCCCGCCTCCCTCTCACTCTGTCCGGTGCTTAGGCTGCTTTCCCAGTTGCGTCTTCGTCCACCTACCTTGGCCTTCCATTTCGAATTTCCGAAACTGATTCGCATCTTGTGTCTGCTTTCTGCTGCCGGGCCACAGGTGCTTTCTTCGCCAATAGGCCTCTCCTTACCTGCCGCTCTGTCTCACGAAGCCAGCGGTTGCGTATGTTTGGTGCTCTTGTCACTGCGGTCATTCGGTGGTCTTTGTGCATTCTACCGGTCACTCAACACACACTGCAGCGCTTGCGCGTGCACCACTGTACTCTTCTCACGTGGCTTTTGGGTGGTCGAGCTCACGCCTCTTGGTTCTCAGTGGAGTGCATAGCGGCTCTTAGGCATGGTGTCAAGATGTGGATGCAAGCCTTCACTGAGTCTTGGGCATACCTCCTTGCCACCATGGTCTGGCAATGGCTTGGCCATGTCCTGCGAATGAGCCCCTCTAGTTTAGTCCAGCAAGTTTTACTTTCCTTAAAGAACACCACTGAAAATTGAATGGTTACGTCACCATGGGTTGTGTCCTTCTCCAACCAAAGTGAACGTTTTTGCTGCTTCCTCTGATCTTTATCTGTGGGATCGACGATGTCTGCAAGGTTCATTCCATGGCCAGCAGCTGTTCGTCTGTGAGCTCTATGTTATACTGGCTACTTTTGGACGATTAGGATATTCATAGTGATTGGTTCTGTGATGGTGAAGAGGCTATCAATGGGTGATTAGGTGATGGTTTGACGTGGGTTAACAGTGGGCAATCATGGGACTAGTGTGTATTTGATGCTTAAAGGATGGTGTACTGATGTTTGATGGGTAATAGTGCTTATTTGATTTCAAATGAGGGTTACAGGATGGTGAATTGATTTTTAGGTGATTGTTAGTTGGTGGTCGGCAATGCTTAGTTGGATGGGATGGAGCATTGAACTATGGTTTAGTGGAGTGCTGGCTGATCATCGGTATAGCAGCGCATGCTGACTAACAGTCATCAACTACTGGGTGTTTTTGTTGCTTATATCCTAGCTACATCCATCGGCTTGCCTAGTGCGAGATACCACGTGGTAGATTCTTTCAATAAGATATGGACAAAACTACTGATGCCAATCTCAAGACCAAGCATTGCTTGATTTCCAGGCATGGATTGTTGGGAAAATCCACTGGAAAGTTCCTGGAATTGATTGAAAAATATGGAAAAACACCATGAGTGCCAAGGCGGATCATTCAATGAGCTGCCCAGTGACCATGATGCAACCATTATGGTTGCTTATTGTTCCCATATCACCAACCATTATTAGCCACTATAAACCAACCATTGTAGTTGGTTTGTTCCTTATTCGTGCTTGTGATCCCGTTGGAATCAACTATAATCACTATCTCTCCCGCTGTCTCCCAACCATTATGCTGGGTCTATAACCCAACTATAATCCCCTTATCTCCCAAGTCTTCCATTTGGGTTGCGGTGTGGTGTGGTCATAGTGGGAAGTTCCAATCTGCCTGAATTTGCCCACTTCACAAGGCTCCCCAACTGGGATTTGATGGTGGTTTCTAACCCTGCTAATCCAGGAGTCGCCCAGCATCCCTTATGATTTTGGATGCTAGCTTCGCTCTGGTAACCTAACCTGGTTGCATGGAAGATCTACCACATTTGCCTCTAAAAAGTGATGATTTTGAGCTTCCCGGGTAGTTTGCCAGGGGGGTTAAAGGCTACTTGAGGGCTAAAGGCTAAGCTGTTATACTGGCAAACCAATCTGGAAGTAGCTACTTGGCTGCTTCAACCCACAGCTGCAGGTTGCTACAGACTTCAAGAGCCTCTTGGCAGGAAGGGTGTTGCCTCGCAGTATGCGGTTGCGGCTGGTGCAGAGAAGGGTACCAGCAGTTACCCATGGTGTTGATGGTAGGCCTGCAGTAGCTGGGTGGGTTATAGCCAGAAACTAAGTTTTCTTGTGTTGTTGGAGATTGATTTACCATACAACCACCACAAGTTACACTTTTACCAAGCAATCTAAAAGCCACCAAGGGAGGAAACAAATTCGGTGAGACAATTCTACACTGAAAACGATATCGCGTGTCGCGATGGTTCCATCAGAAAGGTTTGTTTCTGGAAGTGTTTCTCATTGGTGGCTAATGGCTGATGGTTGATCATCAATCGTTACGGTTGATAATGAGCCATGAATCGGCATATATCGGACACTTTTGGGGTTATCGATCAACAACTATGCTTCAAAAAAATTCAAGACCGATGCTACTCCGAGACCCCAAACCTACAGTGATCAAGCATCAAGAGCCAGAACCAACCACGGTCAATAGTGGCCGATTAATGAGAAATGGTCGCACCATGTTGCATCCCTGCTATGCCGATCATGATGCCGCACACCTGGTACTCCCAGCTCCCCATGATGATGGCATCGAAGGGATTCTCGCTGCCCATCCACAGATGGCTCCTGCCATTGTGGACTATCCCATTTGCAGATTCTCCATCTATCTACCTTTATTTGTCAAGTCTATCCAGCTATCACGAATCAAGGATTGATCACGCGATAGAGTTAGATCAACCATCTTTGCAGATTGTTGGCGATCAAAAGTTCCCAGTTGTTTGTGCAACAGTTCATTATTGGTTGGAGGTTTTGAAATAGCACTGACCCTACAGTTTCGTTTCGGAAATCGATTGTCAGAAAGCCATTCATCACAAGCTCAGGTCAGTCGCAACCGCCAGTTTTATTTGTAGAGGGTTCAGAATGATATCGGCCAACTACTACCTACAAGTAAAATGATCTATTAGCATCCACTACCAGCAGTGATGGCTATGTTTGATAAACAGTTTATAGTTCACTATGGTTGGTAGTTGCGATGCCTATCCCTCTAGCATCAGCTCATCCAATTCGAGCTGGTGCTGATTGCACTATCATCATGCAATAAGCAAGTCATGGTTGATGAAGCTTCATAAATGGTCCACAGTCACAATCGCAAGTGCGCAATTGTCACGTGACCGTGATGGCTGGTGCTAGTCTAGCGATTGGATGTGCATACACGTGTGTGGATGGCACCGGGCATCGAACAAGTATGAACATCAAGGCCTTTGGCTATGGCGGAAAAAGTTCATTATATTATCCATAGAGCTGAAACCCCGCATCCTAGCCATCAAAGATATTGCTTGCCATTTTTGGTTCTAGCTCCTGTGAAAGGAGTGTTCAGGGTGAAGGGATCTGTTCGAGCTTGGCTGATACCACCCTCTGGACAACTCAAGCGGCTCTTGTGTTAGGTCAGCTGGAGTCTCTGGCTCCTTGGCAGGAGGGAGGGCATAAAGAGTGAATGATTGATCCTTAGAGTGGGTCAGATAACGATGGCTTGTGCGGCGTTTGCGATCGAGTGCAGTTTACTATAGCAATGGCCAGCTTCGCGTGCCATTACTCAAACACTAAGGAGGCATGATGATTAATCATAGTGCATGGTTTCTTGAAGTAGGGAAACCCAAAAAATGGACCTTTCATATCTGTGCATGATATGATTAAGATTGGATGATTTGGGGATATCCCCATTTTGAGAAACGACCAGTGATTACTGATGGTAAATGATAGGTTAATTATCAATGATTAACTATTGATAAACCTATCATCAACCATCAGTAACCATTAACCATCGGTCAATCAATTGCTTGACTGTTAAACCCGTTGTTTGATCATGGTTGCGGATGATCACGGTATAGATCCTGTGCCTGTGCTGGTGGACTGGGGCCTGATCAGCAACGCATACCCAACCAAGCGCAGCCTATGAAAATGTCGTGGCCAGCAAGTGCTTGGTGGCCCAAAGAATCTGCACAATGATTCAACTGGAAAGCTAAAGATCCAGTGGAGTACTAAAAATTACAAAGAATTTCGGACTGATGGCTAAGCAGTGGCTAGTAGTCCAAAGTGCAAGATTGAGAGTAGTCACCCATAAGAATCATTAAACATCACCAAGCACCCATAGTCATCAGCCACCAGTTCATTTAGGTGAGTATTTCTGGGATCATCAAGCTGGTGAATCATTCAGGTTGGCCCAGGGTTGGCTGCCTTCGGGATCATTGGCCGCTGGTTGATTGCCGTTACGGAAGTTGGCGGTCTTGCTGGTCGACACCAGCGATCCAAAGCCGTGAGTTTCCAAAGGGAAAAGCAGCAGATGAAAGTCTTGTTGATTTCAAGGTGGTGCGATTGGTGGCGATGGTGATGATGATAGTGATGGATGATGACCATGGTGATGATGATGAGATGCTGCTGGTTGTACTTCTTGCGCTTGCAAGACAGTGATCATGACAACCTGTTGGGCCATGCCATCCCGCTGAGGTCACCAAGATGAAACAAGCTGGACCTCACTTTGCGCCCTGGCACAGGAGCACCTGGGTCGTTACCAACGGTGGAAGACTGGCAGCTCTGGATACAACTGATGCCTGGCGACTCCTGATTGTGCGTCCCTTCCCCCATGCCCTGGTAGGTATAACTCAACCAAAAGATTCCCTACTCAACCACTGTATCTAAGATGCTATGTGGTACCTAAGTATGAGTATATTTTGTCTACTTGCCCACTTATTTGCCCCTCTCTCTTGCAATGTGCGTAAGCAATCTCCAGGGACGGTGGAGCAACAAGTAGCCGCTGGCTAACGGTGGTGAAACTACCCCACACCATAAACCCAGCAACGTTTGCATCTTGACAAACCTGGAAGGGTTGCTTCCCATTGCCATGACATCACAGTGCCACCGAGCACCATAGAGTTTGGGAGATCCATCATGAGAAAAGATCGAATTTTCCCAGTGACGGAAGAATTCTCAACATCTCCTACCTCCAACCACTTATGCCCTATGCTTCCAGTTACCATTACAGCAGGTAACCAACCTCAAACAGCAATGGTAGAAACCAGCTGGTTACCTACTACTTCATGGTAACTGGAAGCATGGGGATGGTAAAGATCTCGATGTTAAGACACGCTGATGGTATGTCCTGCCGGGAGTGCCCGCCCCAGGTGCGCTGCATCAAGCCCAACCCCGAAAAGGCACCAGGCGAGCTGGCCGCGCCGGGCCAACGCCTATCGCTGCCAACGCTGCAGTGTTGCTGGTGGGTTCCGAGTGTACCACGAGTGATCTATGTCCACAAAAAGTTGCTGATGTTTTTGCTTAGTATATCAAGAGCTTTCATCCTTTTAGTATCAGTTGATCATCCTTTTAGTTTAGAGTTGATTGACTGATAGTTTTTCAGAAGTGGCTGGAGGTGTAGCATTTGGTGATGAGGAAAGATGGACGTCCAACAACCACAGCAATGCTGATCGAAATCTGCCTTTGGCAAACGGGGAAGCTCCAACTGATCAGCGAAGCCTTGCCTCCAGTCGAAATGGTGTTGAAATGCTGAAGGGTGGCATCCACACGTCATGAAAGCAACCTCTTTGTCAATGCTTCATCATGGTTACAGCGGCAAGTTTGTTAAACATGATTTTCCTTTTCTGCGACCCTTCCAGGTCAAGAAATCCATGTTGCAAGAAACATGAAACAATCTAAGACACATGGTGGTTTCTCAAAATAGGGGACCCCCCAAATCATCCATTACTAGTCATTTATAGTAATAAACCAACCACATCAAGTTGTGGATTCCCTTGGGATCATCATCACTTCCAGGTACCGCTGGCCGCACGGGCCAGGCCACGTGGAGCGTCAGCTGGTGGTGGAACAGCTGCGCTCCGGCGGCGTCATTGAAGCCTTGCAGGTTCAACGCGCCGGCTTCCCGTGCAGGCGCCGGGGGCACCGCGCGCCGCGCCAGGTGTTGGGATGGTGAGATCTGGGAGCTGCCATGGCTGGAGCCATGATTTTGGTAGGTTGTATAGGGGGTTCTCAAGCCATGGGCTGACTTGAGCCAGCATGGCTTGAGTTAGATGGGGGGGTTTCTGAAGTCATGGGGGTACCCCTATAGTCATCATCTTTGATTGACTTGTCATATGAGCAACACTGTTGGCTAGTAATGGCTCTAGCAACATGATGATCGCTAGGAAAACGATTTTTGATGAGAAAAAACATGTTGGTTCAACCCAGATCTTTGGCTTGTGCGCTGTGGACATTGTTCACCAGAGTAGGGGGAGGACACCCTGTGAGAAACCAGATTGCAGGTGCAAATGCAGGGGATCCCTTGACGCACCAGGAGTCCGGTGAAGACATGCTGGAAGGAGACGCCAGGGCAGACTTCGATTCCTGATGACCAGTTGTTGGGCGCCACCATTTGGGGCTTAACACGAGGTGGCACCAGGATGCACCAAGTTCAATCGCAGTCTGATAGGCGCTGAAATGCAGGAAAACCCACATCTCTTGGGGGACTGGAGCGTCCTTACTAAGTCTTTACCCCCAAAATTGGGTGAGGGAACATCCCAGCACAGGTAGCTCATACCAGCTCATACCTGCCCTGTCTAATGTTCATATGTTTCGACCGCCATTCTACGCTTCATCGGCCTGCGGTCATTGAGATGATATGGGGGTGCGGTTCTAGCCCTAGCTGAACGATGGCGATGGCAGCTGGGTTCGGTAAGGTAACAGCCTGCAACAATCACGCGATGATAGTGGTACTTGTATTCTCGCTGGTGGTTTGATCGACATGTTTTATTTTCTATACTAATTACTAACAAATGGTTGGTTGACAGGGCATATTTTTCACGGGGGTTCAAACCACCAACGAGTATTGGTTGATGGTGCGGAATGATACTTGGTAGTTGCAGTAATTACCTTGGAGACATGGAATCAGCTTAAGGCAGCCATTGCTATGTTAGTGATGGTTGGAGGTGATGGTTTGGTGGTGGTTAATGGCTACCCAGGATTAATAAACCCTAGGTTTATTAATTGTGGGTATCCCCTAAAAGCCTTGGTTTTCCATTAGAATGGGAACCCCCCTAGTTAATCAACCAGGGGTTTATTAATCCTCGGTAGCCATTAATGGTGCCCCATCACGTTCAATGATGGTTGGCTCATGTTGAAAAACAGCCCATTTGACAATCACCAGCTATGCTAAGCCATCGTTTGCCATCTTCATGGGTCAGCCACCTATGCTGTTGGTCATGAATGGGTCCTCTATGGCCATGTGTCAGTTCACCCTGTATCCCTGGTTCCCCCATCATTTGCCACTGTTTTCCCGACAATTGTTGGTGATTATCTCCCATGAAAGTTGGTTGATTAATATTGACCCATAGCCCTATGATCAACCGTATTCACAGTTGTAACAATAAACATAGAAATTATGATCATAATAGTAATTTCAATAACAGTAATAGTAATAATAATAGTAATAATAGAGACTGGAGATTCCATAGTTTTACCACAAAATTAGACCTTCCATATTCGATAATAATAGGGAGTGACAGTCCTGCGGTTCTAAGCAATTCGCATTTTTGGAGATCACTATCACCGCGGGCTCTTGGCTTCCGCAGTCTCTCGGATCAAAGAAAGTAACCAGGTTTGGCGAGCTGGGTCAAGCAGTTCATCAACCAATTATTGGGGGACAATCACCAAGAATGGTAGGGAAAACTGCAAAACAACGGTTAATGATTCGGGAACCAGGGGTTTCTTAAAATGGAAGTACCCCCAAAATAGTTGGTACATTGGTAAAAAAAACATAATGGATGATTTGAGGGCACCCCTATTTTGAGAAGTACCAACAGTAAAAAAAAACTATTTATGTCAAGCTATTGGCAAATATGACAACGGTTAGTCATTGTCATTTATGCAAAACAGCCATGGCGTTAGTCATTAGCATTTATTAAACAACACTTGGTGGACTTTGAGGTTGCCCATCCAGTCTATTAACCATTGATAGCAATAAACCAGCCATTTTTTGGTAATAAGTTATAAGCCGATATTATTTTTATCACCAATTTAGTAATAGATCATCAATATCAAATAGCTTTCATAAATGCGGGTGTCATAAACGATGGAAAAAATTGCCAACCCATGGCTTGAGAATTGACCCATTTGTGCTAAGCCATTCGTGTTGTCAAGAGCTGGATCTGTTGGTCGACTCAGGGGTTGTGGCTGACTGGGTTGCAGGGTTGGAAGCTGAATTTACGGCTGTGGCTGCATTCGGGTAAGATATGATGGCTAGTATGCCTTGTGTGGTTTGCATAGATTATGGTTCGTAAACACCTAGAGGTATGGTTCGAGTTTTATATGGTTAGTGTATTTTGGTCTTGTTTTTCTTCTTTTTGGCTGATCCCTCATGTCAGTGAAGCATTTTTCCGATGCTGTCACCTTTTTTCACTCAAATGGGATGAGATTCAAAACCCATATCAACCCTTAGAACCAATCGAATTGACCATACCACGGTATTGCTGCTGCTTTTCTGGTTGGTGGTTTCAAGCATTTCTTATTTTCCCAAGTGTAGTCAGAACTGTTTGGTTGGTTGACGCATATTGTTCATGACGGGGTGGTGAAAAGCCACCAGTCACCCAGCTGTATTGTTGCTGCTTTAAGTTGGTCATTCTCTGGGGAAACCAAGGGATTTTGGATGGTTAACTGTGGTCGAACATGTGGCTACCACTGTACCACCGTATTGTTGGGTGCTTTTTGGTTGGCGATTTTGTCGCCAAATGGCAGTGGCTCAAAACCCTGTACCCCTGGCTCCCCTCTGTTAACCATTGTTTTCCTTATTTTTGTTGGTGGAAATCCCCTATGAAAGTTGGTTAGTTAACTGCTTGACCCATCGCCAAATCTCCATCTCGCCCGGAGGACTTCCTCAGTCTTGTGTTCAGATCCGTCTGCCTCTCAGCGCGGGTTTCCAAACGATGCGCGAAACGCGTGGGAAACGCGGGGCCCATTGGCGGCTGGCCCACTTGGAGGGTTCTCCAGCCGGGGCCCCCCCAAGATGGATGGTTTACGAGACATGGCGAGCTGGGTCAAGCAGTTAACCAACTTTCATGGGGGATAATAACCAACAATCATTCACCATAGGGGAACCAGAGGTACAGGGTGAACTGACCCACTGCCACATCCTTGATCTTGGATGATTTGGGGGGTCCCCTATTGGGAGAAATGGTTTGCAATGATTCATACATGGCACCGGCAATGTGCATGTGAATTAGGAGCCGTCTTTGATGGTGAGCCACGGTATGCAATGGCATTGCCTGTTTGATGTTCTTGATCGTGATTCATGGACAATAAGCATGAAGCATGCCCAATCATTGGGCATGGGCCCACCTTCATGCTGGAAACCGAATGGCAGGAATGGTTTCCCTGAAGTCATTCCACTGTGGAAGGGCCCAGTGCCACTATTGAATCATTCAAAAAAACATTCACTGTCACAAATCAGAAATGATCACCATTTATCATGGACCTTGACCATAGTCACAAATCATCACAAGATGCTGAAGTTCATCACCAAGGTGATGAATCATCAAGACTCACAACGCGCCGCCAGGATGAGCGGAAACGTTTCGAGGCTTCGAAAGAGAACTGTCCACCTGGCATGTTTGGTCGACGTGCGATGGCCTTTTTGCAACTCCAAATGGCTAAAGATCATGGCTGGCTGGTGGAGGGAGCGTTTGGGAGCCAGGGGTATCCCGTTCTGGCCCTTTAAAGGGGGAAAGAGCTACAGAGAGTGGTGAAACCAGATGGTAGATGGTCAATCATGATTAGGAATGGCTTGTAGTGGGTAATAGTGGCTCATCATGGTAATGATCAATGATGTTTAATTACTGATGATGAGTCGTTAATGATGGTTCATAGCAGCAAGCCGTTGAAAAATCATGTCGCACCGCCGCGCGAGACTTGATCCTGATACATGCGATGTCCATTACTCAGCTTAGACTTGGACTTGCTGACTTCTGAACCACCACCATTCAGCATTATTAATTAACCACCATTAGTGATCCAGGGTAACAAGGTTATGGGGATATAAATGGACCCTATAGCCACTTATTGACCACCATGAATGGATATCATTAAGCATGATCCAGGGGTTAATAGTGGCTATATCCTTTGGGAAACGATCCGCTGGAAGCTCAGCCAATCACCAGCTTTCATGGCTAAGCCAACTTGGTGGATTTCCAACTGGCAGGTTGAGCAGAGTGCAAATCAACAGTCACGGTGGCTGGACCACCATTTATGGCTACAAGAATTGTGACTTGGCGAGCTTCCAAAAAGACATTCGCCAGGTAAAGAAGTCACTGATTGGCTAGGTACTAGTCACTGGTGCCCATGGCGCGCCCCCAGTTCGACACCGCCGATCCCCAGGAGTCACGACACGTGTCACCACCAGCTCCGGGCCACGTCGCTGCGACAGGTTTGAAGGACTCCCTTGCGCAGCTCGCTAAGGAGTCGACGATGAGCTGCGCTGCTGCATGCGATGGGTTTGGCCACCGGATTGCCCCCAGCTGAAGTCGTGGCGATGGCGACAGAGATGTGGCGCCTTGACATATGATATCTTACAGGGAAATTTTATATGGAAACTTGATGGGATTGCGATTTTGAAATAGAGATTATAGTGTTGAATGCTATCAGCCATAGTGGCCGACCATGGTTTTTTATTGGGGAACCCCGTGGGATTTTAAACATGAGGTTAACTATGGGGGCCTCTACGAGGGATAACCAAGAATAATGGATGTTTGGTGGTCAATGATGGCTAATAATGGTGAATAATGTGGCAGGACAACCGGCAATCATGGTCAAACAATTGCTAGCTGGTAGTTTCATAATGTTTCATATGGAAACCGCATGTGACTTTCTATGGTTGACAGTGGTTATACATGATTAAGCAAACATGTGTGTTGATATATATTTGTTGCACCTATGCCACATGTAGCATTTTCAATATGGGCGTTTCTCCAAATAGGCTCCCAGGTTCATCCCATATTATAGCTACATAGGGCCCCCTATGAGCTGAGAAACCACCATACGTAACGTAGCACCTTGTTTGCCAGCGCCCGGGCGCCGAGCCCCGACGTCGTTTTCGCTGCTTTTCGGAGCTGCTGGACGTGGTACCCCGGGTTTCGTTGCAGCTTGCTGACTGAAGCCTGTCAAGAGAGGGTTAGATTAGTACCATCCATGACTCCATGACTGGTAGTTTCAAGGGCAAACTAAGCATGGTTGTCAACTGAATTCGCTACGAACTAGTCCTCACTTGCACAACTTGCAATTACTTTGCCTATTTATGTCCAAGTTCACCGCTGATTTCTGCCACCGAATCAACCAATGTTAGCCAACTAGCAATCTTGATTAAGCATCATAAACCTTAAGTATGGTTATAAGAACCCATTCCTGATCATCGGCAACCACTAGTAACCAGCATTAAGCATCATTAACCACCATTACCCATTACTATCAACCACTATGAACTCTCATTAACCTCTACTATTGACCATTATTTTTTGGCTCCTCGTGAGTTAAGCATTGTTAATCACTATTGACCATTATCAATCGCTATTAACCACTACTATTAAGTATGATTAGGTTAGTTCACCCTTAATGTTAACCAGTATTTAACCAGTAACTGCGATGGAAAAAAATAACCAACTCCTTTTCCATCAGTTAGTTATTATTTCCATCGCAGTTAATGGTTATAACCATTAGCCATCATTCTTTCCGGTGAACTAACCTAAGTCGACTCCTGCCATGGCCGCAGGAGCTGAAGTGGCCTGCAGCTTCGATGTACGCCATCGGCAAGACCACGGCCGCGCGGCGGTTGCACCACCGGTCGGTGGTCAGGGTGGTGGAGCGCCCGTTTCGCTATGGCGCGATGCGCAAGTGGGGGAACTCCTGGGAGATTTCATGGTTGAAATGGTTAAAAACGCTGGTTAATAACGATGGCCAATAGATGCTAATAGCTGGTTAATAGCTGGTTAATAGCTGGTTAGTCATGTTTAAAGCTGGTTGAGAATGGCTACCCAGGATGAAGCTAAACCCCAGGTTGATTAGTTGGGGCCCACCATTCGAATGGGAAACCAAAGCTTAGGATGGGGATACCCCCCCATCCTGGTCAAACATTATAGCAATCATCTACATACATTGCAATCATACGTTGGGTATATAAACTTACTGATTATTGCTGAAACTATGATGCTAGGTAAACGGTAAACCTATGGTTATCATATGATAAACTATAGATATGACTGTGTTAGGTATACCGGTAGAAGGCAAACCTATGATTAATGGCTGATAGCAATCATCTACAGTCATACTAACAGGTCTCAATGCTCCTTATGAGGTATCTAGTGATTGAGCGCCATTGTCAAATTGTAGTGGGTCCAAATGATCATAGGTAAACCTACAGATTCCAATAGCCTGTAGTGGCTAATAATCATCATCTTTACTATAATCCACTTGTTAGAATATCTCATTTTGACATCATCTTTAACCCAGCTAATCATCCAGTCTAACGATAACTTAAACGATGGCTAACAATCTCATAAAACTGTATTATTCAACTGTATTATTCAGAATGAATGAAATATCCGGGTTTTCACAAGCCCCTTCCCTGGTTTACCAAAAAATTGCTGGTGTTCTAGATTCAAAAATGGTTGGCCTTTTACAGGATCCACCATTAATGATAACAGGTAAAACTCCAATGGCTAAGAAATGATCATTTATAATCCTCTCAAATGGTGTGAGCGGTCATGAATGATGATTGTTTCAAGTATCGAACGGTCATGAAGACCAGTTAAAGCCTTTGGGTGATAAAACCCACCTCTGACGTATTCAAATTTGTGTCATAAGCAATGCTGGAAATAGCAGAAGTAAACATTATAGTTGATAGTTGATGTATTGTTCTGATTGGATTGGTGGTGCTTCTAGCTGATAGATTGGCTCCTGCACTTGCAATCATCCATGATTGATGGATCATGATGAAGGGTTGACACAATGATCTAATAATCTTAAGCTGCCAAAAATATTTTGGTGATTCTTGTTAGGGACGTGAAAAACTTGTTGGTTAATTATTCTTTTTGGTGAATATGGGATGACAACTGGCGGTACCCATTTTTCAGAACCCCCCCCACAATAAACCGTGAATGGTCAGATGGTAGTTCATGGGAGGTCCAGCCATGTTGGATGCATCCAGGGGTTTGTAAATTCCTCATTAGGTACCTAGCTGGCTGGTGGTTTCTGACATTGTAGTTTAATTTTCCCCTAATTTGTGATGGTTGCTTGGCTAACTACAGCTGGTGGACCCCACTTCCCAGCTATAACTTGGTCAACTCACTTGGCTGGGGCATCCGTAAGTTGGGCAGCCCAACTTCAACTGCTGGGGGCCCACTTTGTCATATGTTTCAGGGCGGTTCTGACCACCAACCAGCTTGCTATTCACCATTGGAAGCATTTCTTCCCTATTTGGATGCTGATTTGGGTAGATCATGGAGCTCGACTCCCCGGTTCCCGTTAGGCTGTACCCCTTCGAAGCCATGACTGGCCAGTGACAGCCATCACATGGCGATTGTACAACCAATAAAAGTGAGAGTTCCAAACAGGTTGCTGAGAACAGACCGGAATTATAGCATTGTTGAAAAAAAACAAACATACAAGCGGTATGACAATTCTCGTCTCTTTTTGATAGTTAGTTCAATCAGTAAAAATGCAACTATTTATTTCAACTGGCTGTGGGTCAAAATTGGGTACCCCAAAAAATCATGATTATGATATATTGAGGCGTCATTATTTTGACTCATACCCAATTGTCATTACTGTATCTTCCTTGTCACTGGTAACAATGGCATTTTCTTGGGAGGATCCCCCAGCGCCATCGGGGAAAGACCTGAGCTACTGGAAGCGAAGCAGTTCGACTACAACTGGATGGCTGGGGTATTGGGATATGGCTATGCGTCAATATTAGCCAACCAACTACTGGGGGATTTCCACCAACAATAATAGGGAAAACAATGGTTAATGATAGGGGAACCAGGCGTACGGGGTTTTGACCCACTGCCAAATAGTAAATGACCATAAAGTTGCTTCTCAAGCCAAAGGGGACCCCAAAGCTATGGTTCATTGCTATCAATGATCAAAGGATGATAACTGGGGGTAGCCCGATAAGTTGAGAAACACCCTGTAGAATGGTTTACAACCCCAAGTTCACCGTGGTTTTCATGTAAACCCTGCCGGGGTCCAGTTCTAGGACCTGTAACTGATAGGCGTTGCTCAGTTCTGAGGTCTTCTTCAAACAGGTTGCATATGAAACCATCGAAGGTGCTGCCAGCTGTTTCGGGGAGCGGAACATAGCTCGTTTGACTCAAGGGAAGGACGAGTTTGTTGACAAGTTGGGTAGAGAACTACAGTGTGAACCAGTTTCTGATATTAACCAACCAATAATGGGGGATGATAACCAGCAATAATAAGGAAAACAAGGTGAATGATGGGGAAGCAGGGGTACAGGGCTTTGACCCACAGCCATATGAGTCATGGTCAGAAGATGATTTTTTAGTGGCTAACAATGGCTTATACCGGTTAAGACTAGGGAATAAGTTTACTAACAGCAATGATGAAGGAACTACATAGGTAGGTCCATGACCATGGTGGTACCTACCAACCGTCCAAGTTTCCAGCCAGCATTCATAGGGAAACCGTGTTGCTGTAGGGCAAACCGTGGGACGCCCAAACAAGCTGTGCGGGAACACCACTTTGGACAAACCTATATATGGTGGTTTCTCAAAATAGGGGGCCCAAAAAATGGGTCGTTTATTACTATAAATGGTCAATAAAGGATGATCTAGGGGTACCCCTATTCTGAGAAACCACCATATGTAGAACTACTTTATACCATATTATGCTGGCAAGTCTATTTGATGATACTGAACCATAGTGCTTGCAGTGTGTTATGTTTGCTGCGGTTGATTGAGACTTCAGAGTGAATGGTAGGATTCGGAACCGACCAGATGATCTGGCGTATGGAAGCACGAGGTGGTTTTGAGAAGCTTTCATATCGGTGGTGTCCACGTTCTCTGCTTCACTATACTTCACTCCGTGGATTTCCTCCCTTTGATTGACCTCGAATGCCTGTTGACACCTTGGTTTAAGCAGCCACGGACCGGGCCAGGCTGATTGAGGGTTCCGTGCACCATAGCTCAGACGTTTTGGATCTAGTGGCGCGGGCCAGCTGGCGAACAGGTTCATAGCTTAAGCAATCGTATCCACTCCACATGCCATGACATCGCGCAACTGAATCCGCGGGCCAACACACTCCACAAAATAGCACAAAATAGCAGGAGCAGAATATTTGGTTGGACAGGTTCAACCACGGTCATTGGCACCCTAAACCCTACATCAAAGTGCTTCACATGAGCAGCCTCCAAGAAGCAAGGATTAGTGAACGGACAACTGGAAGCCCAGGTGCAAAAAACTCCCTCACACATTGAGACATCTTGAGACATCGCCGTGGACTCAGGGCTACAGGCGTAGCAGCGCCGCCATGAAAGCCAGTAGGTGGGCAGATTGGGCGTCAGAAGCCAGCTCTGAGGACGAACTGCAGGCGGAAGTCATGAATCCAGCGTCAGCCTTGCCGGCGATGTCATCCACTGATCTGCCGTACTGTGGCGAGCTCCAACTTCTGCCAGTCGGTTATGTTGAAACGACCCTGGATGACATCAGCAGTGAGGCTCCTGATGGGGAAGATGAGGGGGAAGCGGCGACACTGCCAGCGAGTAAAATGGCGAAGAGCCAGCAAAGCTCGCCTGAAAATACTTTGCCAAGGACTTTCCCGTGCAGTGCAAACAAATTGTCGAAGAGCTTGACAGAAAGGATTAAACTTGCAATGTCTGTAAAAGAGATGCTTATCCTCTTGGACGAAGCACTTGATGACCCGATTATCAATTTTTACCATGTGTCAGCTGCATACACCAGCCTGGCATGGTGGAAAGCGAAAGGAAATCGGTGGGGCTTGCAACGAAATGATTGGGAAGGCTCGGTGGTGGCCAGACTACACACACGGGTCGAAGAGATGGTGAAGAACGGGGAACTGAATGGGCAGGCTACATCCAATGTCCTGCACAGCATTGCCAAGTTTTCTGATTGGCCCAGCATTCCAAGAGAACTTGTGGTTGCCTTGGCTGAGTCCATGCCCACCAAAGTCCGAGACATGATCCCACAAGGTTTGTCCACCTGTTTGTGGGCATGCGCGAAGCTCAAAGAAGAAGCACCTGCAGTGCTGGAGGCGGTGCCAGCCATTGTTGGCCGGATACCTGACAAAGTCAAGCAGATGGACCCACAAGGACTGTCCAACTGTTTGTGGGCATGCGCGAAGCTCGAAGCTGCACCCAAGGTGCTGGAAATTGTGCCGATCATCGTGCTGGAGGCCCAGTCCAAAGCCAAAGTCCTACCAAGAGATGGGAAGCCAAGCACTGGGCCCTGCCTGAGGCCGCGATAGGCAGTGAAAAAATCGTTGCGCGCGGGAGCTCTATGCATGTGGTGGCATGGGCACCTGCAAAATGCAGCAGTTCATTTGGAGGGTTCTCAAAGTCGGGGTGCCCAAAGTATTTGGTTTATGATTTAAAATGATGATTGATGGATGATAACTGGGGAAGCCCCCTATGACTTGGGAACACCTGTATTTGAAGGGTTTGACGCTTCAAGCGATCATGAGCTGGACGTGGGCATCTAGAAACTTTGTTTTTGGCAACAGTAACGTTAAAATGGTTTGATGGCTGGTTCAAATGACGAAGCTGAATCAAGCCGATATTGTTTTGAACCGGTTTTTGTGCTCACCCTTCCGACAATGCTGTTCACCATCTATTGGGTTGATGGGAAAGTCTACCGGAAAACCAGTGTTTCCATGCTACTGTAGGGTTCCTGGTTGTGTTTTTCTAGACGAATCATCCGTGAACAAGTGCGTGTTCACCATCGATTCTATACATCACCAAACTATGTTGTGTCTTCTTGATCCGAGAACAATCACAACTTGGAGGGTCATTCCATATGGAGTCATGCATTTACAGCCTAGCCGCCGTTACCACATGGGGTTCACACTGAGCTTGCTGGTTGGTGCTTTGATTCGCAGTTGCAATTTTCACCACATGTATTACTAAATTTTAGTTCAATGACCAAGCAACTGTTCAAAAACCACCAGTTTTGAATGACAGGAACCAGCTGTTGCTGCTGCAGCTACATACTATGGCGACTATGGCGCCCCAAATGCTTGGTACAGTTCGCCACATCAACAAGTCAAGGGGACCCCAACTTCTTGGGGACACCGTGGATGGCGTGACCAACCCATTGACCCTGGAGATGAAGACTCATAGACCCCTTTGAGATGGCAAATCGCCAGCTTATAGTGTCCATAGTATTAGAGGCGTATTATACTAGACTCCCTATGCCTGTAAACAGGATGACCTCTACCATTAATTACGTGCTGGGCCTGAAATCAGTCACCTCGTTCCCCAAGAATTTTGGCAGCGCTTGTATCTTCCAATCTTGCCCGTATCGCAGGAACTTCGAATAGTCCATGGTGAATCTGTTTGATTGGAAGGTTGAAATGTTGATCGAACAAAGGGTTTCGGTAATTTCATGTGAATCAAAGCAACCATGTAAGATTTGATCAATGAGAATCACTTATGTACCTGATTTTTATTAGATGATGTATTTTGTTGCCAATTAGAATCAATCAGATGATTGTTGTTGCTAATCGATTTTAGATGAGAGAAATCACACGCTCCTTGAAATCAACCCATGAGTTGTTCAGATGTGCCACCAGCAAAGTTTCGCCCCGGGTTTCCCGGGATCCAAGTTTTGGTGTTATATGCGATTGAACTTTCCATCAAGCTGGCGAAGCAGTTCAGTGACAGAACCTGACTGAACATGCAACGGGTTCGTGTCCAAAAGCATCAAGTTTCGAGTGATGGTCAACCTACCAGTAGGTTGCTTAGCACTAATCAAGTAAAAAGGCGAATTGAACCAGCTATTCTAGCTAATTAGGGATATGGGTTTGTCCATCCCAAAAACGGTTTGTTTTCCCGCTAAAACATCTAGGAATGGTTTGTTGCAGATATTCTCCTAGCCAACCAGTTTACAACAAAATTCATGACCGCACCTGTTGATCCAACCTTTCAAAGTTGAAGCATCAGTTCGTTCTTGAACCTTATTCTGTTAAATTGTGTTCATTGGTTTGCCAACCATTGTTATATTTGTTTGCCTAGGTAGTTGGTTAGCCTAATGAATTACTTGGTTCATTAGTTGCTTAGTTGGTTACTATTCGCGAACCATTAGTCGATTAGTTAGTTCATCAATTGATTAGTTAGTTCATTAATTCATTGGTTAGTTATTATAGTTATTCGTTTGGTTATTAGTTCATGCGTTCGCTGGTGTGCCAACCATATATCTTTGGTCCGTTGGTCGCCGCTTCGCTCATGCTTTGCCCTGGTGTCTCGCTATGGGCCCCTGCAGCGGCCCCTTCCTCTCGCGATGCTTGCGAGAACCATGGCAGGGATTGGTGGGGAAAACCACGGGGTTGAGCTGTTGGAATCTTAAGCCCGAAAGGCTGAAGCGAACTTCCATAGGTTTATGGTGGTTCAAATGTGGTTATAGGGTTATACTCATTGACGGCTTTAAGGTGGTAAGATTCAATCAGAATAGTTAATTCATGTTAATTCCATAGGTTTATTAGTTGTGGGGGGGGGCTACCATTTCGATAGGAAACCAGTTGGCTTGACTCGGGAATCCAGGATTGGCAATAAGGATTGGTCATTGATCAGCTGGAAAATGGTCATCTCTAAGGGGTATCATTTCTGGTGGGTAATCATCATTGACCGCTTTGTAGTGATTGATTAACTATAAGTGCTGTGAAATGTTTAATCAATATTCAGTATAAAGAGTGCATACGATTGATAGTGGTGCAGTATATGGCCGTTGGTAGATTGCAAGGGTCATAATGTCATTGACGAGTTGGGTGTTTCTCAAAATAGGAATACCCCTAAATCATGTGTAAACCATTTTTAGGTTTGTAGTAATATGCCATTTATTGGGGTCCCCCATGGCTTGAGAAACCCCCAGTTGGCTACTACGACCGGGTCATCATACGGATCGCCTGCTTGCAAGTAGCGTCCTCAGCTGTCAAAACTCGAAGTGATGAAGTGATGCCTTGAAATTCACCTGGAATGATTAACCTTGGAAGTCATGGGCCCCATAAATGATGGCTTCTCAAAGTAAGGGACCCCCAAAGTAAGGTTGGTTTGTTACTGCAGTTAGATGGTTGATAAACTGGATGAGGCAGCGTCCTTTCCGGGCAAATCCTTTGGATGCCCTGGCAAAAAATAAACTGGATGATTTTGGGGGGACCCCCCCTGTTTTCAGAAACCACCAAATGGGTAATCATTTTTTGCGCTACTTTGGAAATTGGTATTAAGCATAACTATCATGAATCAAAATTCTAGAATAATTGGGCTCCGTTTCTCGATTTTCCCATTCAACGTGGTACTGGAGAAGAGATGGGTCCTCCACTCACGGTGAACTCTCCAGTTCGGAGGGACCCATTTGAGGTGTAACCTGGGAGACTGCCACGTTTGTGAAACGAAACCGTAGCAGCTCATAAGTACTATGTACCTGCGGTGGCATCAACCCCGCCTGAGAGTGAAGATGATCTGATGTCACTGCTGGTCATCGTTGCTCATTGTCCGCGAGCTCCCAGCAGCCATGAACTGCTCATGCATCACTAGCTTCGATACCATCAGTGGCCATCACTAGGCACTACAGTCAGTAGCTGTTATTGGCCATTCTAAGCCAGCAGGACTATCACACGTGTCGCTCGTCGTTGGCCATCAGCACAGGATTCATCGTCGACCATCAGCATTTTTGTTATCTTTGTTGGTCATTAACTATCAGCAGACCATCCTTAAGCATTTGGGTGGCTTCCAGCTACGAACTTAGATGGTTAGGGTTTTGGGATGTTTGGGGGATGGGTTTGATCTGCCACATGCCCACACAAAATTGAAGTTTGTCCAAGGGATTTACAAGCCACCAAACCATCATTTGCCACCATAAGCCATCATTTGCCACCATAAGAAATCAGTAGCCACCATAAACCATCATTCAACCAATCATTACCAATAGTTCAAGCGACCAAGAACCACAAAGTATAACCCAGCACAATAATCCATAGTTGAACCATCAATTGACCCATCCCTACTCATCCATAATCATTCAAACCAGCATTTCACTCACAGGCATGGTCACTAATTTAATCATTGACGATCCCTCACATCATTGACCATCATTGAACCATTGTTACTACCACTATTTTTGGCTTGCTGGTTTGATTCACATTTTGATTATTTTCCCAAACGTAATCATTAACAACTGGTTGGTTGACTTGCGCATATTTTTCATGACGGGGTGGTGAGCACCGCCAACCAGCTATCCATTCTGAATCATTCACCATGGTCACCACAGTTTCAGCCGAGGCTGCGCCCTGGTAGCCCTCTCCTGGCACCTGCCGCGGCGGCAACGCCGCACGCCTTCGCGGCCATGTCGCTGCGGGCAGTTTCAGGCGAGAGATGGTTGGTTGGATGGTTGGACGGTTCTGTTCTGATGTTGTCATGGGGTCTATATGGCAGCCACCAGAGCATGAAAGCTGGTTCCAACATGTTGGTTGGTTGGATGTTTCCAACGCTGGCTTGTGGTCGTCCTGATCTTGGTGAATGGTTGATCGAACTGCTTGGTTGATGTGTTGGTCATGTTGTCGGCCAATGGGACAGGAATAACGGTGCTAAGTAGTGGGGGTCGTGTTGGCGATTGCCATTCCATCATATAGACCATGATAGAAAAAATGACCATCAATGCTATAGACTAACGATCAATGATTAGCACCAATCGCGTTTTTATGATCGTGAATCGAAATAACGAAACTGCAATGGCGATATAAAACCTGAGATAGGTTGACTGCATGCGAAGTTGAGCCTAATATGGGTTCGATGGGTAAGCGTCGCCGATGGTCCATGTGGAGGGCGCAAAAAAAATGACGATATAAAACTATTCCTTACTTAACAGTTCTAGTGATGGTCAACGGTTGTTGGCTATTCTTCCTGCAGGCGATTCACGCGTCACGCGCATTTGCCCTACCAAACATGGGCAACTCCGTCGTTGTCCTGCAGGATGGCGCAATCAAAAAAATCACAACCACATGGCGGAGCAAAGTTGGCGGCGAAGCAGTTACCAACGCGTTTAAAGTGACTGAGTACCCACTAGCTGGTTAGTGACTGGGGAAATCAGCTGCTCGACAGTTTGCAGGCCATCCTGATCAGAGGGAGAGGATACTCACCAATTAGAGGTTAGCAAAGTGTATCAAGCAATTGAATCAGCTAGGTACTATGTACTTAGACAAGCACCACTGCTACTGCCTGGTAGTTGTACCCTCAGGTCACCAAATCAACACAATCCATGCCACGTTTAAGATCTTCCACCATTAAACATCATGTTTGAGACCGCCCACCAACAATACCATCCTTGGTGGCCAGCATTGTTTACCACTCAGCAGTGCAAGAACTCCACCTGCAACACCGCAACACCACGTCAGGTCATAAAGCCCTTCGCCACCGTACCAAACTCCACCCAAACCCAAACTCCTCAACATCAAAATCATATCAAAATCATAAGCTAAATTAGCAGTTTAATCAGACTAGATTTGAAGAGCTCAACTCAACAACAGCTCTTCAGCACCACAAATCGCCAAACTCAACATAACCCAAAAGGCCAAAGTCAACAGTCTCAGATCGCCTACCCCACCATCCGCTTGGCTCGCCCCCCGCGGCTCGCCCCAACCCGGCTGGCTCGCCCTTCGGCCCGGCGCTCGGCGCTGAGGACGGTGCCTTCCCTCCCAGCAGCGCCTCGCTGGGTGCCACGCAGCGGGTCTCGCCCAGCACCGTGCTGTGGACGCGCGCCGGGCAGCTCCGAGGAGCGGCGGTGCGTGCGGGGCCCCGCGGCTCCTGCGCGGGTGAAACAACTCGGTGTAGGGGGAAATACCCACGATGATGATAATACATGATGAGAATCATTCTTATAATCTAATACCAACATTATGGTGAGAAATTAGAGTGATTAGATTATGTCCCTCATCGGGGATCGCTTTGCTTTTTTTTCTTATGATTAGACCAATGATAAGTGCCCTGATATAAAGATACAGGTCTTTTTTTCACTATCGAGCAGCTCATTTACTGTGGGTTACGGGCGCCATCGATCAACTCCATGGTTGGCCTTTGCCGATGCTTGTTATTCATTTCCTACATTTTATAATGTATAAATGTATGCTTATACCTATGTATATTGCCATATATAATCATATATATATACATATATTTATCAAACATATCACAAATGTGTATACATGTGTGTATATACATCTATACACTACTCCTTCAAGTGATTGATCAGCGAGTTGTCAATGTCGCGTTGATCACTGATGCCTGGCTCATCAAAGCTGTGATGGTCCCATGGTTCACCGCCAGAGTTGTGGTCCCGGAGAGGACATGGCACAGTCACGCTCTTCGGAAGGGAACCCTGTGGGGCAGCTAAGGCGGGCCCAGCCACGAGTCCAAGGGAAGTTCCTGCAGGTTCAGGTGGTCACCAGTTGGGCGTTGCAACCGGGTTTTTGTAGGTGGGTTAAGTAGGTTGGTTTTATTTAACCTATGATTCATCCATGTTTGGTCAAATAGGTGGAGTTTAAACTAACAGGTTTGACCAAAGATTTGTGAGCAAAGATGGGCGAGGTGATCTATGGATATCCCTTAAGAGTGGTACTGATACATGACCAATGATAGGGACATTCCCTTGTGGTCATTGCTCAAAGTTGATGAAAAGGTATCTGGTGAATAAGTTGATGAGAAGTTTTCTGGGGAAAACGTTAGTTAGTGGTACTTCAATGAACCATGCATCTCCTGGCTTCTAAGTTTGCTCATCTGCACCCTCATCCTCATCATCAGGATCTCATGTTCATCCTATCGATGCTGATCAGTTCCTACAGTTGACCATTGATTAAAGCTGACGATTCGTTAACCATGAATAGTTTGGATCAACAAATCAACAATTATCTAATTAACCATAAATAGTTGGAGCAACTCTAGGTTCAACTATCATGATGATTATCCTAGCATCCCAAAATGAGCATCAACTATAGGATGATCCTCCCTAGTTGATCATATGAGTGGATCATCGACTCATTTGATCACTGCATGAGCTGCTCCAGGTGAAGCAAGGTGCCCTTGGGGACTGTTGGCTGATCGGTGCCTTCGCTTGTTTGGCGGACTTTCCGGGCCATGCCACTGGGCTGCGAGGCGTTGGATTGGTCCCGGAGGTGGGTTAGTTCCTTGCAGGGTGGGTGCCTCTCTGACCACAGTAACCCCACCTTAGTGCTTGATATGTTTGTTATCACATGTTTTAGCATTGCTGGAATGTCAAACTTCGATAGTTCACCACTTGGGAGTGTCTGGCCACTGGTCAGCTCATGATCATCAAAGTGCTCATGCCAAGGTGATGATGCACAAAAATCCCAGCTTGTTGGGACGACAGCACGGACAACGGCTGGGATGATCATCCCTGGTGGAAGCCCACCTGGAAGCCCAGCTCAGCAGAAGCCCAGCTCAGCACCCAGGTGGAGATGCTCTTTGAACCCATGCAGCTGTCTCCTGAGGGGCGCTACATCATCCACTTCTTCCATTCAGGGCCCAACGGTGGCTGGAGACGAGCCTCTTGGTGCCGAAGGGACCCCGGGCTGGTGACCATGGTTGCTGAGCATCCTACGCTTTCAGCTGTCATTTAAGCACCTAGACACATGGAGATTTAGTGCGCAACTGGGGGAAGCAAGGTGGTTGGTGAGAGTTCATTATTGAGGCAGTTCATGCTGGGCCGCTACATGTTTTACCAGCAAATCCAACTAGTTGTTGGTGGTTCTTGGCTGCCCGCATTCTGAACCATCACTATATAATCATGAATCTAAGATGCTTAAGTGTTTGTGTTGCAAATTAGCGCATACTATCACTTTGATGCTATTTTTCACCGACCATTAACTCTCGTACGCCAATGGTGTATTCTGAGGTGTTGTCTCCTTTCACTTCATACTATGCAAGTGATGGCGAAAACTCTGCCAATTTTTGAGCCGACAAAAATATGTTGATTGATTTTTTCTTTGAGACTTAACTGTTCCCAATAGATCTAGATACAGTTGCTCAGATCATATGCGCTCAATGATCTGCGGGGCATGTGTATGCAACTGGCATTGCCTCAAGGCGATGGAGAGAGAAAGGGAGAATCAGAGCACAAAGAAGCAGCAGATGGTTGGACTGCCAAGCGCTGGTTTTTCTTTGGGACCAACTATTTGCTAGGCAACATGTCATTGCACTTTGAGAGACCACGGCAGCGGCCAACACCGAGGTGGAAATCGACGACCTGATCCCATGCATCTCCGTGCCATGGATTCCAAAGATGCTCGGCTTGAAAGCCGCAGTGGTAGCTGAGATCCCGAGGATCGAAGCCCAGTGAAAACCTGGGTTTGCAGGCGAAGTTCTTTCGGCCATGGGTAGGGGAAACCAATACCTCAGTGCGGTTTCTGGGTAGGCAGCGGAATGGCAGAATGAAATCATTCTAATTGAATCATGGGAGTGGGCGGAAAAGCTTGAACACCAATCAGCATAAGTTTAATGATCCAATCGAACTGGCACGTTAATGTTGAAAACAAATGTTTGGTTTGACGGCGAATGAGAGTCCTGTACGCCTCACGAGTCCTGCTTAATCTTTCATGGAACTGAGATATCCAACCATCGGCTACATTAGTTGGGATGAAACTGATGCAACCCAAAGTCTCAGAAAGGTTTCCTGTTCATGAAGAACCCTTGGTTGGTACCGCTTGGTCATGGCAGGTGATGCTCTAAGCTACGGCGAGTGAAAGATTAAAACATAAGCAAGGTCTCAAGGTGCATAGCCTATGTCCGTTGTCCTATGTGGTCCTGCTTCCTCTCCTTGTTTTGCCTGTTTTCCCCTCTTGTGATGTTGTTGCCATTGTTTCTCTTCTTTGTCCATCTTTTTGATCTTTGTTGCATTTCATCTTTCAGAGTGAGCTTATGATATGATTTGGCATTTAGCCTGGTAATGATTCATTTGGCACTTATTTAACCTGGTAATCATTGAAGCTGGTAATCATTGACTATTCCTTTTTGTTACGAAAACCCTCGTGGTCACCCAGGAGATTCGTGGTGAACTACCAGGACATGCCCTGCGACTCGGATTTTCCGACTGCGGAGCCGTCCAGGTAAAGAGGGGCCGGCCATGCTTGGCTCACCGGTGGGCTGGCCAGCCACCAGGGGATCGATCCGCCGATTTGAGTGTTAGTGAACCACATCTACTAGGAGGTGACAGGGGAGTTGGTTCATTTTGAGGGCGTGAAAAAGCGTTATAGTTGCTTAAGAAGCAACATTAAGCAACCGCATCCTGACCTGCCCAGGAGATGTCGGAATCTTGACCTGCCCAAGAATTTAGATGTCAGACACCTTTGGCCTCTGCCCCGCACCAGGTTTTACGCAGCCAGTCGCAGGGGAAGTGTGGCCTTTGTTGCTGGAGAAGGTGCCAAAACTACCATTGAAGCTGAGGGTGGTGCTGGGTGCTGGGCATGTTTTCGTTACGGCGGCGAGTTATCATCAATAGCGAGAGAGAGAGAGAGAGATGTCAGGCTGAGATTGTCCGATCAGTATCTAGGAATCATGGCGTAAAGTGCTGCATGTTGTCGATGAACTATGTTGAGAAAAACTACTATGCGTAGTCGTGCATCTTGCTTTTGGAAACCCTTAGAGAATTAGGAATGCCTAGATAATGGAACGCCTTACCGTGGCTTGTGGGCTAGATCAGCTTGTGGCACAGTCTTGGTCTGTTTTTGTGCGTCATGGGAGTCAGCGTTACAATTTCACATGGACATTTCTGAAAATAGGGGATGATGATAAGGGGTATCCCCAAATCATCCTTTATATTAACCATTCATAGTAATAAACCAGCAAGGGGGGTCCCATATGGCTTGAGAAACCACCACATGCCTTTGATGAATCCCTGTTTTGCATGCATGTGTGGGAAGATATGTTGCAAGCTCAGCTTGGCGTTCGAAGGTGCTGAATCCAAGTCCATCATGTAATGGGCGCCCCTCACAAGTGCCTTACCGGCTTTTCCTATGTCTGGAAGGCCCCCAAGATGATGGTGATTAGTGGTTAATGGGTTCAAATAGTGCCACTAGTAGGATGAACCACTTATCACCATTGGTACTATTAACTAGTGGTAACTTCAATAACTAAGTTCAATTAACTAGTTAATTGCATAGGATGAATGGGTTGATGATAGCCAATGAATTGGTAACTTCAACTTAGTTAATGGTAGTAATGATTGACAACTAATAGTGATGAAACTCTTAAATGATGATCGTGGTTGAATTGTTAACACCAAGGAACCGTGAAGCATCATCTAAGAGTGGTTAAGAACTGAACCACTCATGAACATTTTATCATTGATGATGATTCCTTCTACTAATGATTAACCACTAGATCAATTGCCATGACCAGGGATCATCATCTAAGAGAGGTGACCACTAATGAAGACCATCATCTACCACCAATTAATCTAATGATAGCTACTAACATCAACCACTAATGGTTGCTAATGATCATGTCCCACTAGATTAACCACTAACATGACCATTAGAAGGCCAACCACTAGATCGGTTAGATTAGTTAACCACAAATCTAGATTAAAAACTCATGGTCATTCATGGCGCTAGATGGTGGTTCACTAATGATTTTTCACTAATGATTAGTAATCACTAATGGCGCTATTAATGACTAGTGATTAATGGTGGTCTAGTGATTACTCATGGCGCTATTAACCACTAATGGTTCACTGAGGACCACTAGTTCATTAGGTTAACCACTAATGATGAATTAGTAACCACTAATCTAGATATGATAATTAACCACTAATCTTTGGACGCCCGGGCAAAAAAAACACTAATGATAACCACGAATGGTCATTTGTGGCGCCATTAACCACTAGTGGTTCTATTAACGACTAATAATGGTTCTATTAACCACTAGAAGGAATTAACCACGAATATCAATGAATTGATGATTAACATTCCTTCAATGATAGCCATAATAACCACTACTAGATGGTCAATATTCCTTTAAAAACCATGATAGTCAACCACCCATATGAGGATTAGAAGGCTAACCGCCAGATTCAACACTAATGATTAACCACTAGGTTAACCACTAGATTGCCAACCATGTTAACCACTAATCTAGATTAACCACGAATGATGAATTAGCAACCACTAATCTAGATATGGCTGTGGGTCAAAATCCCGTACCCCTGGTTCCCCTATCATTAACCATTGTTTTCCCTTGTTTTGTTGGTGGAAATCCCCCATTAGTTGGTTGATTAATATTGACCCATAGCCATATGACCATCAATGATGAATTCGTAACCATTGATGGTTCATTACTGGTTCCTTGCGATCGAAGCAGCACCAAAAACTCCAGCGCTGCCAGGCCTTCGCCAAGGTGGCGGGTTCCTACGCAGCACTGGAGGGCGGCATTCCCGAAGTGGCCTTCCAGGCGCTATCGAAACCGTACCCGTTGGGTGGGTGAAACAGCTGAGAACGGGCTCATGGCTGGGGGATTTTCTGGGGAAACCATGGGATTCTATGGGGAAAGTATGGGGGAAACCATGGGATTTTCTAGGGAAACATGGGCTTTTAGAGGGAAACTGGCTAATAATAGGGGATTGACTATGAGGTTAATAGTGGTTGATCTGGTGAAGTATGGGATTTGCTAGGGGAAATTATGGTAATTTCAATGGTGAACTATTGGGAAAGCATGGGATTCTCTATGATTAGTTCTGGGGGACAACCAACAATCACAGCTAGGTGGCGGTTAATGATGGCATATCATGTTTAAATAGCACGAAAAAATAACCAACAGCAAAGGTTAAACAATTCAGTAAGGGTTGAGCATAGTGGTCCGTAACCATCGCTAACCATCGCACCAAGTGAATGTCGGTCAGTAGTGCTCGGTCATTGATCATCACTGCAAAATGCAATCAGCGGAGCGATCCGGAGATCCAGCTCTCAACGGTCTCCCGATGATAAGATGGTGCTGAGCCAGGGTAGTCCATGGTGGTATCTATGATCTCCATCCAGCTCTTCACAATCACTATGAACAGGGAAACTCAGGAGCTATGGGGGTAGACCATGACTTATAGGGGTAGACCATAATCATTACAAATAGAGAAGCTCAGCAGCTATAGGGGAATCGGGGTAGACCATGGCTTTGGACAAACCCAGCTAGCACCAGTTCAACTCACTCATTAACCAATGATTGCAAAGAATGAAAATCCATCTATGATCATGTATGCATCGACAAATGAAAACTTGAATGGGTGGTCAAGAACGGTGATAGTCGGGTGATTATTTTCTTTGTGGGCGCAATCAACCCCAACGAATGATTTGCCAATGACAGGTAGCTAGATGGCACCGAGAAGTTGACTGGTAATGATTCAGGAAGTGAGAATGTCAACCGTGCTCCTGTTGGGTAGTTGTGTTCACCAAAGTCACAGCCACTCTGAAATGTCACTAATGCGTAGATTCCAACCAGCAATGGACATACATTTGTTTCATGACTACCAGTTGATTTGAACAACTGGAATCGACGATGAATTGTTTGTTTCATGGCCACCAAGAAAGATAATATCGGTTTACTTGGTTATTCCATAGTTTCTGTCATTCTTGTTGGCTCTGCCGATCAGAATGAATTGGTTGGTTTTGTCATTGTTGGCTACTCTGCCTTTTTCCGCCACAAATTTGTTCTCCCATCACATGGGAGTTCAATCCAGTCACACACTTCAACATAGATGATCAAAGATACCTTGGATTACAGTTCTCCATAGTCACAGTTATCCATGGAATATCCATCTGGCTAATGGTTCTAAACATGTTTTTCCCCAGTAATTATTAACAAATGGTTGGTTGACTAATATGGCTGGGGGTCAAAACCCTGTATGCCTGGTTCCCTATTACTTACCATTGTTTTTCCCTATAGTTTGCTGGCTATTAACCACCAATATTGGTTGGTTAATATTGACCCATAGCCATATTTGTTCATAAGGGGTGGTTCAACCACCAACCAGCCATGACCCGTGCGCGTGAGAGGCGCTCACCGGGCAACGGGAGCAACTCCGCTGGCAGAAGGAAGGCCGTCGACAGCGTCTCAGCTGGGTTTCTGGGTGGATCCAGGCACAGTGCAGTAGATTTGTTGATATGGCTATGGGTCAATATTAACCATCAATAATGGCTTATAATGACCAACTAAATCGAGTTGTTGATATTTGTACTATTCGATTTAGGGGATTAATGGGGTAGAATAGGGGATGCTAAGCAACAATAATGATTTAACAACAGAGTTTGGTAGATTTGTTGATATGGCGAGCTGGGTCCAGCAGTTAACCATCAAGTTTATGGCTTGTAATGACCAACCAAATCATAGGGAAAACAATGGTAAGTGATGGGGAACCAGGAGTACGGGGTGAACTGACCCACAGTCATATCTATACTTTGAACACTAGGGGATCAATGGTTTCGAATAGGGGATGCCAACCAAGAATGATGATTCAAGAACTACTTTGTTGATACGTTTGCCTGGATCCACTCAGAAAATAAGGGATTGTGGTTAATAACAGGGGGTACTGGCTAATAATAATGGGGAATACTCACCGTTACTCACCAACCACAATTCATGGTTTAACAAGCATTTTGATATTTGTAGTGTTTTTTTAGAGATGGATGATCATATGCTCACTAAAGCCATTCATTTTCTAGCGAAGGAGAAGCCACCAAGTCTTCCTATGCAAAAAAAAAGAGGTCAAATAACACCATTGCAGTTCGGGCAATTTTTGTTCACCAATATTTGCTTTCGCTAAGTGTTCCATTCATCCAGGTTGACCAAATTAATGGGAGTTTCATATCATGAACTCAACCAATATGGTGGATTCATACCAATAGACCAACCCTAGCTTTGAAATCCGAGAAACTATGGTAGTTTAATCCTTGCTGTTGGTGCTTGTCCCTTATGATCATCAATCATCATTGGCCGTGACAATCACCAACCATCATCACCCACCAACAACAAGGTTAAATGACAACTTGCGAATCATTCGCCATCAACCTGCTAGTTGATCATTACCCTATGCTTAACCACAGCTTTGGCCACCAACCAGCCGTGTTGTTCCACACGTGGAGCCGTTATTGGTTGGGTCATGTGCTGCAGCACGCAGGGCCGGACCGCTGGCAGCTTCTGCAGTTCGAGATGCCGCGCTACAACCGAGACTCCAAACTCGCCGGGGACGCTCGCACGGGATTGCGGGGGTCGTGACCAGCCTGGCGTTGTAGGGGTTGCAAATGATGGTCAGCGATGGTTGATAAGAGTAGTAAATGATGGTTCATAGGTCAAAAAAACAGGTAGCTTCATATGACCAGGATGGCTATAAGCCAACCTTAGGGTTTTTTGTCATAATATACAAGCTGGCTGATTTTTATGGATGATAGACCATACTATAATAGTTTGATGGAAAGCTGTTCTGATGATGGTATACCATGACCAACCTTTATAGTTGTTTATGTTTTTTTAAGAAAGGCACCATACTATATCATGATACACCAGCTTATGGAAACTATAAGGGTTGATCACGGTCAGTTCTTGGTAATTTTCATGGTTAGTATGGCTTAGTTGATTGCTGATCATGGTTGATAAACGCTAGATTGGGATAGTTGTTGCAATGAGTTGTCAGTTCGGGTTATTGATAAATGGCAAGTCTATCGACCTCGGGGTGGATTAAAATCAATGGGCGATCAACCAACATCAGCTGTTATTGATGTTGGATCATGATGATTATCATTTAGTTTGTTTTCATTATTAGCTAGTTTATGATCAGCCAGTTTTTGATAAATGACACCCGCAATGATCGGCTAGTGCGATGATACACGACCATTGTGAATCTCGGTTTGGTCATGACCCATTCTCAACCTCTATCATCATGAATGAGTAACATCAGCTGATAAACTAGCATGATGGTTTCCAAGTGTTGGTAAATGGTGGCTTGGTTATCGATATGCAGAAGGGTACTAAACTGGTTGCGCTCTGCCCATCAACAATTCTTAACCATCAATGACACAGGTCCCCTTCTCAGCCAGCTGCTTGAGGGGCAAACCCCGGGAAAACGCCAATGATTGTTCGTGACTTGCCATAACGGTCGTTAGCGATTCTCATAAACCACGTTTAATCCTGCTTAAGCATCAGTAACTATCAGCAAAAAAGATCAACGAGTTCATGATGGTTGAATGGCTAGCTGGTGGTTTTGAAAGACCATGGCTGCATACAGTTGGTACTGGGTATTGTTCATGAGCTGGTCATGGTGGGCTTTTGTGGGGAGTCGTGGCGGCGCGCCGAAAGAATTGTGAATGCTAGGCTGAAAGGGCCGTAAGTAGGTTACATAGATCAAGTATACAAGGGATAGAGGGGGCGGACCAGCCGCTGCTCTATGTTCCCCTGGGGCAACACTTGCACGCTCATCAGTACCACCTCTTATACCATACCTTGTTCATGACTGTCCGCGCAAACCAATAGCTATCAATACCAACCGAGAGAAACAATCACAGCTACTCACAATAGATGGTTCATCACAGCCAACCATCTTCAACCAGAAAACCAAAAGTAGCCTGGCTGGTGATTTCAACTATTTTTCATTTTCCGTAGGGATCATTAACGTATGGTTGGTTGACTTGCGCATGTTGTTCATAGGTGTGGTTCAACCACCAACCAGTAGCCATGATGTTAACCAAAACCGCGATGAACCGGCCGTTGCTGGGGCATGGCGAAGCCCGGCATCACGAAGCACGGCGGAGCTTCGCGCTTCGCTTCACCAGGCCATCCATCATCGCAGCCAGCGGCGTTTGAACAACGAGAACCTTTTCCTCAGATTGGCGCCCCTCGGTGGCAGCCGGAGAAGTTGAAAAACGCTGGGCAGATGGAAGACTAACGTGGTGTACCTGGGTATGAGCTGATCATTTTGCGATGGTTTTGATGATGGACTCATACCTGGCTGGTTTCCCTATAAATATGGATCACCATTTATGGATATATGCATAGTCATATATATATATATACATATCTATATATCCATACATACATACATCAGCCAATCAACTATCTAATTATACTTATATCATTAGCCAGCTCAACCATCCTGTTTAGAAATTCGTTACCACTCGCCAACCATCACTTTCACCATTATTTAGACCCATCATGATCATATCATGATTCATGACCATATAATGACCAGATCCTTCCCATATGATTACCATTTCACTATCATCTCATTACCATGTGACTAGCATCTCACTATTAAAATGTCATGTCCCAGCTCTCCCATAGCCCTGCCTTGCTCAGGTACTACGAGCAAGCCAACTTCCTGCTGGCTGCCTCCATCACCCCGCGCGGCTTCACCGAACGGCGACGAGCCGATGGAATCCTGGAAGGACACGCCTACTCGGTGCCGCGGCAGCTGTTCATGGCACCAACTTGGAATATGGGGTTGGTAGTGCACCAATTATAATCTGGCTGGTGGTTTGAATCATTCTTTATTTTCCTTAGTAGCTATTACAAATGGTTGCTTTAACTGGTGGGTGGTTTCAGGCATTTTTTAATTTTCCCTACTATTGATTATTGATTGGTTTAACTGGTTGGTGGTTTCACATCAATTAGTGGTGCTGGACTGGGGGGGTGGTGCTGCACCAAAAATGACAGTGGTACCATGTGGTACCACTAGCAACATGTTTCATATCCACTCATCCCCCTTTGAATGTCGGAGTGAGTGGTAGGGCGAACCCATAGTGAAGATACCCCACTGATTATCAATGATAAGAGTAGTTGTCCATCAATGGTGGCATCTACTGATCCCAAGACAGCTGGGATTGACTCGCCAGTGATAGGGAATCAGTTCATAACTGGTTGCTGGTTTTGAGCATGTTTCATTTCCCTAGGGTTGCTTGATTGATAGTTTTGGTCGGGGTGGTTCAACCGCCAACCAGATAAATGATGGTACCTACTAGTATCCAGCAATAATCAGTCTTAATAGGGAAACTACCAGACAACCATCATCAACCATCCTTAGCTGATTAATTAACCAGTTAACTCAGTTTAACCACCAGTTTAACCAAATCAGATTTGGGGAGGACACCATTTCTGGACAAACCAATGTCCTTAGCTTCTTCCGTGATGCGCGTATTGGGCATCATGATGTGCACACGCTCATGGTGTTTGCATTCTACCCGTGAATGCCTAAGGGGATATATGGCTATGGGTCGATATTAACCAACCAATGAGTGGGGGATAACCACCAATGATAACAGGGAAAGTAATGGGTAATGATAGGGGAACCAGGGGTACAGGGTTTTGACCCACTGCCATATTGTTTCCCTATTGTACCTACATGTAAATGTGCATCTATACATGTTATACATGTTGATCAGACAGGTTGAGGGCAAATCCATAGATGGTTGTTTCCTGATTGTTCCAAGCTCTTTGGCGCCCGAGCTGGATGGAACCTTAGATCCAGGCCCCTGAAGATGAAGTCCACAGCTGTTGTTGCTGGTTATCATTGCTCTATGGTTGACTAATCTGGAAGTAAACCATGACAATTTTCTACGGGAAAACCAGCCATAAAAGGCGGAATTTCCACTTCCAGGTTAGTTTACCAGATTGTGGTGGGTCGCATGGATCATGAGTGTAGTTGGTTGTTGATCATGGCGATTGTTGATTGTTGTTCGTGATCAATCATGGTTGTTCTGCTTGTTATCCGCGTTATGTTTCAAGATTTGTGCTGGTTGCAGCGGTTTTTGATCAGGAACCATGATAAATTCACCATGATAATGCCGTTAAAATGTCACGACCATTGCCCTGGTTGTTACACGTTGCGCAAGTGGGTTGGGTCTCGACTGTCCACATGGGTCATGGGAGATCAATCGATGTGAGCCTGAAGGTCTTGGAAGTGCAAGAAGTCTATGGCGTGCGACTGATTCGCTTGCGCAACCCTTGGGGCAAAGATGCTTGGACTGAGGTTAGATTGTGAGCAGTTCATTTAGCAAATAGTGATGGTAAATAGTAATAGTAGTAGTAGTAGTAGTAGTCGTAGTCGTAGTCGTAGTCGTAGTCGTAGTCGTAGTCGTAGTAGTAGTCGTAGTAGTAGTAGTAGTAGTAGTAGTAGTAGTAGTAGTAGTAGTAGTAGTAGTAGTAGTAGTAGGAAATAGTGGTTAGATGTGGTTAGTAGTAGGGGAGCCAGCAGTTGCCAAGCAGTTTTTGAAGCGAAACAATTAACAGCAACGATTGATCCATTACACAGCTGATAGATGACCATTGTCAAATTGTCTCGGGTAGGAATCTGCACCTAACCGATCAAAACGAGTCGATGTGGTCGTTTGCTAACACTTGGCACGCTTGTGTTCCTACGAGACCTAGGCCTCAACCTAGGCCTTGCTGCGATTGCAATAACATGCTTCCATCCAACCTGTTCCCGGAAAGGAAAGTCACACGGAGACCCAAAATCTTCGAATCAAAGGAAACCCATCCTCACCTTTGAGGGGCCCACAGAGTTCTGCGGTTCACCAACCATAGTGGTTACCGTTTGGTACTCCCTGGCATAACCACCATTTGTTTTAAGGGAAACCTAGAGAATCAGCCATAAATGATGAAGTTTCCATGGCCAGGTTGGCTCACCAGAGTGTAGTAGTAGAAAGTGATTTTGCAGGGGCGGTTTTTCAGGTTTTGTACCAATTACATCCAGTGACTACATGTCACCGCTTTGGGTGGGTATGGAGATTCTGTCTTAGTCCGTGGCTCGGTGGTTGTTCGTTTGGCTGCAACCCAACGTTGCGTTGCCCCTCTTGATGGGCTAATGCTAGATCTTGCGTTTGGGTTTCGGCAATCGGAAAATCCCAGTTTCACCCCAGCACTTTTGATTGCAGTATTCCCAAGCCAGTTGGTTGTTGCTACATCTCTGAAGTCCACCAATGGTAGATTTCTTGTTGAGGACTTGGAGATTGTGTTTTTCCACCGATGGTGTCACCTTTTCCTTGGCAAATGTGGTACACCCCGAATTTGGGATTACCTTGGTTGTAACAAGCTCAAGGGTATCGAAAGTTACTGGCATTCGGAACGCCAGCAGGGCTCTAAAGCATACATCAAAAGATTGCAAAACTGTGTACATATACCGTGGATTCTCAGAAGAGGGATACCCCCAAAGCATCCCTTCTAAACCATTTACAATAATAAAGCATCTATTTTGGAATCCTCTATCTCGAGAACCTCCCACACACTTTTACTCAGGTTACAAAATCCTAGTCCTTAAAAGGCGCTTGAACCTCTCCGGAACGGCACGGCAGTTGTCTTAAAGCAAGAATTGAAGCCATCAATGCCTGTGTCCATCATGACTTATCCATCAACACTTATCAAGCAACACTAAGTGTCAGAAAAAAGGAAACTCCAAATGGATGGTTTATCACTATAAGTGATTCATATTGGATGATTTGCAGGGTCCCTTGTTTTGAGAGACCACCATATTGCCCATCATTGTTGTCCATCATCCCCGATTCTTGTTCTCCATGTTTAGCATGATTCATCATTGGCATTATCCATGAAACGTTATGATTTAAGAACCAGTTATGTACAGTAACCAATCATTAGCTACCACTAGCTATTCTTATTATTCACCATCATCGCCCACCGTTGGCCGGCTCATAAGCTGCAATGTGAACACTTTGGACGTTTATGATTAGCTCGCTGGTCAACATCATCCATCATCATGAGCCAACTATCGTCATCCATCATGCCTTGACCATCACAACCCAATCATCATGCATCATTCAAGCATCAGCCTAAGCATCATCACCCATCATCACCCACCAATCAACAATCACTCACCACCAACTACCAAATCCCCATCATTTTCATCAACATGACTCATCAACCACCAACTCATCACTTGGCACATCCAACCAACCACAGCGCTCCCATGGCCCCTGGCACCGTCCATGGCACCCCTTGGCACCGCCCATGGCCCCATGGCCACCACGGCTCCCAGGAGGAGTGGACGGGCCGCTGGTCCCGCGGCTACCCCGCCTCGGCGGAGGGGCGGGCAGCCGACGGATCCTTCTGGCACCGCGGTGTGGAACTGCGGTGGTTGGGGCTGGTGGGGGGGGTAGGTGGTGGTTGGGGTAGTTAGTGAAGTTCCCAACCCCCAGAAAGGTTAGGGTTAGCTAAGTGGGTAGCTATCGGGAGGGTTGGTGGATGGATGATGGTGGTGGTGGTGATGGTGGTGATTTGCACTCGGTGGCGGATCGGAGGTGCGTCGGTGGTTTCATGGGTGTTCAAGGTTTTTTTTTGAGGATATTATATCTATTGTTTTTCATTTGGCAAATATATTGATGGTTGGTATTGATGGTTGATAATGGCCAATGGTTGCTAACAGAAATCAAATGCTGAATGATGATGTGTTCGATTGCTAGTGGTTGGGTTCATGGTTGGATACGAATGGTTCCTAGGGATTCAAAATATGGCGATTGGTGATGACTCATATTATGGTTAATTAACAGTGGTTGATGGTGGGTCATGAAGGGTCGTTGATGGTGGAATTTATTGCATTTAAGAGCGATTCATCATGGTTACCGGGGGACGGGGAGTTGCGATAGTTGGGGTACCCACCTCCAGTTCAGGCATGTACACCAATTACGATGGGCATGTGAGCAAGGCATGATATCACAACCCAACCATAGTCAGTGACGGCTTGCCTTGCGGAAGCAAGCCCACAACGGCTACCAAAGGATGACGTTGTTGTTGGGTGCATGTGCAACAAACAGTGGCATCCCAAAATCCACCAGACATGATGGTCGGGATGGGAAAACCCAGTGATCGATGATGTTCCTTCGTTGGCTGGCCTTCAGTCCAGCCTTTGAGGATGGACTTTGAAGACTTCGCCTCTTGTTTCGACTCCATTAACGTTTGCCGCTTGGAGAACACGTGCTGCTGTTGTTGCGTTGCTGATTCGCTCAAGGATGTGAATGGCAAACCAGAGGTGTGTCACCGTGCTTCGCTGTGGGGGTTCCCTTTGGGCTCGTGTTTGCGATGTGCACCCAAAAAGAATCCTGAGAGATAGAGGGAGGATTCAGGTTTTGACAGGGCCGATCAATCGGAAAAGGCATAAACATGTCTCTTTTTCCCAGGCAAGTTTGTTCAAAACTCAGTCAACTTCTGCCACCGGCATATACACCTTACACCACAAGGGTTGTTACCATCCCTAGTAAGCCATCATTTTCATAGCTCATAACCTACCACGGGGATCCATGGGGCAAAACTGCCAGCTATAAACCTACCAACCCATCAACTATGTCATCACCCACCAGACCAGAGTTGTTACCAACCCCAGCAAACAATCGTTTCTAATAGCTTATAATTAGCATAGTTGTTTTCAGCTCAGAACCTGTAATTATCGTCGTAAACCACAATTGTGCTCTAATTATGGTTACTCTATAACCTATAAACATTTCCGACTATCGAAAATTGGGCTTGTCAGCCACCAAATGTTTGAACCAATTGTAAGCTATAAACATTTCAATTAACATGTTGGAAGCTATGATTGGCCCAAGCATATAACTTATGATAAACATTTCGTGGGCCAACTACAACCTACTTGTACCATTAGCTATAGCCCACATTTTGGAGGCTCAAAAACGCCACCCCCTTCCAAGGCCCAGCTACGATGCCCGTGCCCAAAGCCTCGCGCTACGGCGCCGTGGCATCCGGCACGTGGCCCATTTGCGGGCGCTGCGCGCAGCCGGTGCAGAGCTGTTGGTGACTGGGATGGAGTTGATGAAGGGTGGGTGCTTGGTTAATATTTAGTAGTAGATCAAAAGATATGGAGGTGTTGATCACTTAGCAATATGTTTAGTTTGGTATGTTTACATCTCGTTCATAGTTGTTGAAGTATTCCAGGATGACTAGTAACTGTTGAAGTTGATTATAGTAGTTTTGAGTATTTCTGGAAGTGGTCAGATGAGGTGGACTACAATCATGTCACTTTGGTTTATATGCTGTTACAATCATGTCAATATGGCTCAGCTGATCCATAGTGATAGCTGTGAAGATTTGGTGATGCTTGTAAACAAGTGACGTGTTGGAATATGGTGGCTTATAGCCAACTACTTGTCAATGAAATGATGGTTAAGTTAATTAAGTTGATAAACTGATGGTTGCTGGGGTGTTTGGTTGATATTGGTGGTTAATGGTGGTGGCTGTTAATGATATCACTCTGGTTTATACGGTCTTCATGACTCAGTTTGTTAATCATGATCGCTTGTTTCTTGGTGTATGAAACGCTGACCGTGGTTGATGATGGTGGCAACGGCATATAGCGGTTTGTTTTGGGATGTTCCATGGTTGGCTACTTGCGGCTCGAGTTACTTGAGGAGAGTGAAAATGAAGTTTTTCCATGGTGGATAAAGGTGGGCACAGGCCCAATTTCCCCGCAAAAGTGACTGACGAAGCAGTTGTCACCCGTACAGCCATTCTTGGGAAATTCTATAACTAAGCAACCCCTCACACAAAGATTCCACCAATGATTTCATTTTTGCTTGGACATCTGAGCTCAGATGGATAGAGATGCTTACTTTTTTATCACAACCTTGCGATCGATCACGACCCGCACAGCAGCTGCTCCCTTTGGAAGTCATTAGGCAAGCTGCATGCTGGATGTGTGAGGCTGTTGGTGCGTGGGCATGGCACTCAACCAGTGCAACTTGGCGGACCCGCTTGGCGCCACAAAGATACCGATGCTGCGCTAAGACCAGGGATTCAGCAGGGGTTCAACATTTTCCCAGGGGTTATGTTTGTGGAGTCTGGGGCGGGTGCATTCAGTATCACCGAATTCACAAACAGTCCAAAAATCGGCTGTGATCAACAGCACCTGCACCTATCAGTGATGGTGTTTCTGACACTGACGTCATGCTAGCACTCCAAAGCATCCGAAGTTATAAATGTATCCTTGCCGGGGGGAGCAGCCATGGCAGTGGACCGGTTCTTTGATATGTTGTGCACCAGCCACACCCCTGCTCTCATGGTCGCAGCTGTACCCACCATAGGAAGCGTTCATGGGAGTTTTTAATGGTAATTGATTGTTGGTAGTGGCTCGTGGTTGAGTACTGGCTCAGTAGTGGTTGGCAGTTCTTTGTTACAAACATGCATGAACAAGTGCTTGGTAGACCCAAAAGTAAGCGCAGAGGCAACAACACCAATCACGACGGCATCGAATAACAAAAATAGAAACAACCTGAACACAACCATAACTACCACCAACAACAATGGCAACAGTGTTGAAAAATAAGCTGGTCAACCCTGAGCTCCGGCAAGAGGCTTGAAAAAAAGTGTTTGATCATGGCTAAGCTGGTGATCAATCCGTTTATTAAGCAGTGTTTCTTTATCAACCAAAACGACCAAGATTGTGAATCCATGTTCCAATCAGCAATCAATGTCAGTCACATGTTAGCCAATATGCGTCTATTGGCCATGGTTAATTATAAGATTGACGATTATTAGACATCATTAGCCATTACTATCATCCACAAGAATTATCGATCGCTAGCAGCTGGTCAAGAACGAACAGCCACTCGCAAATAACAACAGATATCAGCAAGTTCATGTGTAACGTATATAATATGTTCCCAACGCATATTATATGTTCTCGACGCATATTGGGATTGATTTTGAAGAAGAAATCATACTAAACCAACTATCAGTCATACTGATTTTTTAGATTATTGAACAACTACACTACTCGCAAAAACAAGATGGAGCCCACGAACCCGAATGCTCACACTCTTTGTAAGACAATCTTGGTGAGACACTCTTGGTAAGACACTCTTGGTGAGACACTCTTGGTGAGACAGTCTTGGTGAGACACTCTTGGTAAGACACTCTTGGTGAGACACTCTTGGTGAGACAGTCTTGGTGAGACACTCTTGGTAAGACACTCTTGGTGAGACACTCTTGGTGAGACAGTCTTGGTGAGACACTCTTGGTAAGACACTCTTGGTGAGACACTCTTGGTGAGACAGTCTTGGTGAGACACTCTTGGTAAGACACTCTTGGTGAGACACTCTTGGTGAGACAGTCTTGGTGAGACACTCTTGGTAAGACACTCTTGGTGAGACACTCTTGGTGAGACAGTCTTGGTGAGACACTCTTGGTAAGACACTCTTGGTGAGACACTCTTGGTGAGACAGTCTTGGTGAGACACTCTTGGTAAGACACTCTTGGTGAGACACTCTTGGTGAGACAGTCTTGGTGAGACACTCTTGGTAAGACACTCTTGGTGAGACACTCTTGGTGAGACAGTCTTGGTGAGACACTCTTGGTAAGACACTCTTGGTGAGACACTCTTGGTGAGACAGTCTTGGTGAGACACTCTTGGTAAGACACTCTTGGTGAGACACTCTTGGTGAGACAGTCTTGGTGAGACACTCTTGGTAAGACACTCTTGGTGAGACACTCTTGGTGAGACAGTCTTGGTGAGACACTCTTGGTAAGACACTCTTGGTGAGACACTCTTGGTGAGACAGTCTTGGTGAGACACTCTTGGTAAGACACTCTTGGTGAGACACTCTTGGTGAGACAGTCTTGGTGAGACACTCTTGGTAAGACACTCTTGGTGAGACACTCTTGGTGAGACAGTCTTGGTGAGACACTCTTGGTAAGACACTCTTGGTGAGACACTCTTGGTGAGACAGTCTTGGTGAGACACTCTTGGTAAGACACTCTTGGTGAGACACTCTTGGTGAGACAGTCTTGGTGAGACACTCTTGGTAAGACACTCTTGGTGAGACACTCTTGGTGAGACAGTCTTGGTGAGACACTCTTGGTAAGACACTCTTGGTGAGACACTCTTGGTGAGACAGTCTTGGTGAGACACTCTTGGTAAGACACTCTTGGTGAGACACTCTTGGTGAGACAGTCTTGGTGAGACACTCTTGGTAAGACACTCTTGGTGAGACACTCTTGGTGAGACAGTCTTGGTGAGACACTCTTGGTAAGACACTCTTGGTGAGACACTCTTGGTGAGACAGTCTTGGTGAGACACTCTTGGTAAGACACTCTTGGTGAGACACTCTTGGTGAGACAGTCTTGGTGAGACACTCTTGGTAAGACACTCTTGGTGAGACACTCTTGGTGAGACAGTCTTGGTGAGACACTCTTGGTAAGACACTCTTGGTGAGACACTCTTGGTGAGACAGTCTTGGTGAGACACTCTTGGTAAGACACTCTTGGTGAGACACTCTTGGTGAGACAGTCTTGGTGAGACACTCTTGGTAAGACACTCTTGGTGAGACACTCTTGGTGAGACAGTCTTGGTGAGACACTCTTGGTAAGACACTCTTGGTGAGACACTCTTGGTGAGACAGTCTTGGTGAGACACTCTTGGTAAGACACTCTTGGTGAGACACTCTTGGTGAGACAGTCTTGGTGAGACACTCTTGGTAAGACACTCTTGGTGAGACACTCTTGGTGAGACACTCTTGGTGGGACACTCTTGGTGAGACACCCTTTGTAAGACACTCTTTGCGGGACACTCTTGGTGAGACACTCCTTGAGACACTCTTGCAAGACACT
>VSDK01023110.1:126293-146127 GCA_009767595.1 Symbiodinium kawagutii
GGTGAGACACTCTTGGTGAGACACTCTTGGTGAGACACTCTTGGTGGGACACTCTTGGTGGGACACTCTTGGTGAGACACTCTTGGTGGGACACTCTTGGTGAGACACTCCTGGTAAGACACTCTGAGAAAGACACTTTTTGTAAGACACTCTTGGTGAGACACTCTTGGTAAGACACTCTTGGTGAGACACTCTTTGTGAGACGCAGCCATTAACTTGACGCAGCCATTACAATGCGTTTTGCATGCCAGCGCAATAGCAAAAATCACACGGACGTAGCAATTACCCAGCCATTACAATGCATTTTGCATGCCAGTCACGAAGCACACTAATGAGAGAGGTGTCCAATCCCTTGCGCCTGCCACGCAAAGTGGACTTGGGACCCATCATGAGACATGCTGAGATGCTACAAAGTGCCACGCCTGTCACACAAAACAAGGTTGCAAGGCACGCAAAACCACGCAAACTGACCACCTCCACACGCTTCCCCCAATGGTACGGGCCTTACGGCCCTACCGCGGACGGCGGCGGTCGGTTGCGCACACTTGCGGACGGTTGCGAACGTAAACGCAACGTCCAGCGAACACGTCTCCACCCCCAGACCCCCACTATGAAACGAGAACCCGTGCTACGCATTCGGGAAAAAACTTCACTACTAACAATCCGGACCATTCGTTATTGGCGATCAACATTGCCTTTAGCATATCAATGATATTCAAGAATCAATATTTGAACAAGAATCAACAATAGTCGGTTGTGATATTCAAAATGTAATCATCATTCAATAATAATGGTTTCCTATTCAACAGTCAGATTGAACAATCAACCAATAAGCAATAATCTATCATCAGTTTTTGCTGGCAGCCAATATTCATAACCACAATAGATAGTCGCGAATCAAGAATCCATCATCGTTGCCATGTTTCTCTCTTGTTTCAGCACCCGTACTACACACCAATTGGTCTACAATATCCAAAATTACTATTGTTTTTATGTTCATAACTTCTGCTTTTACTCAATGATCTCTAATTAATGCGATAATTCTACTACAAGTATTTGACTGACGCATTAGTGGCAATAACATCATCAAGGATGATTAATGATCTCTACAATAATTTAGATGATTGATTCACGATTAGTAATTTCGAATTTACTAATGAATATTTCATAAGAGTAATTAAAACACATTTGTACTAATCAGTACCAAGGAGGATCATTTATCCGTCAATGATTAGTGTACAACCTTAATATGATGATCAGCAAGTAAGCTGAGAATTGATAATGTTTTTTTGATAATGATGGTGATAAGTATTACTAAGTGATTTGTTATCTAATATCAATCTTAAATTGATAATAGTGATAATAATGTACTATTTGTCCTTACTAATACTTAATAACTTGCTAGGGCTGCTGTCTTTTTCACAGCTGACCAATCTCGAGGCAGCAGAGCTCAGCGCATATGCCGCCGGGTTTGGGCTGGGTCACTTGGACCGCCACCGGTGTGATGCGGCACATGTTGGCTGTGCGGCACTTGATGCGCCAGGTGGACATGGCACATCCGAGAAGTGGTTGGCTATGCTTAGGAAGTGGTGAATGGCTATGGTTTGGCTCATGGTGCTTACATGATGCTTCGGTCACCAGCGGTTGATAAGCAAACCATCGGCAACAATGGTCAATTTCACGATTAGGCAATAGATCCTCGCTGAGAATGCTTCCTATTTTTTTTGCTGATTAATATACCAATGCTGTTTAGCCATGGCTTCAAATGATGAATTTCCAGGTGCTTGTTGCAGTGAATTCGTCGTGGTCGATAGCCACGGTAGTAGTCAACCCAGGGGTCGAAAACCAACTGCGAGCAGGATAAACCCTGCAGCAGTCCAGAAGGGGTTTTTGACAGTATTTGCCTGTCCCAATGAACCATGATCTCACCAGAAACCTATCAACCAATCCAGGGATTATCATTTGTATCACTTTCGTGGACCAGTATACAGTAGTAGCCGACCAACCTTTTGTCAATCGTGAAGTGTAAAGACCAACAACGATCAATAACGATGATAATGATCACGTTTGTTATTGATAGTCACCCAAATCAAATAATGCAATAAAACCGTGAACAATCAACAATCAACAAAAATCACCCAAAAATCACCCAAAAATCATCAATCCACAATCAAAAATCCCCAAGAACAACCACGAGGTTCAGCAAAAAATCTGAAAAATCCCCACCAACAACTCTGAAGTTCACCCCGAAAAATCACCCAAATCTAGGGCAGCGGTGCCACCATGGACCACCATGGACCACCTGAGGTACGTCTGAAGGACGGCGACTTCTGCCAGCTGTGCCTCCAAGCCACGGCCACGGCCCGGCGCCGCTTCTGGCAGAGTGGCCAACGCGGCGGCACCGCGCTGTGCGGCGTCAACGAGGCAAACCGCAGCGGTGGCGGCAGCGCAATCACGAACTGGAGCGAGTTTTTGATGCTTAATGATGCCTAGTTAGTGGTTAAATGCCGGTTATTCAATGGATGTGTCTGGTCAATTGATGGTTGATTGATGATCCACAACTTTAGCAAGTTTTTAGCGATATTCAATGGTTAGCTATTGGGACATTGATGGTTAGTCAATGGTTATAAGTGTCTAATGTTTGAGTGATGTTTTTTTAGATGAGAAGGCTTACTAATGCGTGGTTATTTCTGCCAATCAATATCTAAGCATATATGAATGAATACGAAATCCCAATCAATAAGAATGATGGTGGGCTCACTGTGGTTGATAGTGGCGTGCAGGAAACAGAACAAACCACTAGCATCCACTCGCTGCTAGCTAGGTTATACTTGGGCCTGGTTGGGTGATTTCTCATTACCAACAATGAGGGATCCTGTGCTTCGGGTGACAAAGCAAGAAAGAGGATGATGGCGTTTTTCAGCAGTAAGAAAACAGGCCATTTTCGACGTAGAGCAAGCAAGAAGAAATGCAACACGGATAAAACCAACAAGAATCAGTCCATCGCCCTGTAAATGCATGTAAATGCAATGGCCTTTGGGTCTTTGATTGGTTGTTTTGGGGGTTCCATGTGGGGCCGGGTGGGTATAATTGCGCTGATTGGTTTCGTTGAGGGGAAATTGCGCTTGTGAGAAGGTGGGGATAATTCCACTGAAGTGGGACGTCACGAATCAAGTCGGATACGCGGCAACCTGTTGGGTCTTTTGAGCCCTAGGAAACCCAGTGTCTTGCAAGTCTCCTCGAAAAGGTTTCTGGAAAGACCGGGTCACAGAGTCTCGGAAGCATGTGCCGTATATAGAGAGGACAGACAGAAACTCGTCGACGATGCGCCCATGTAAGTTCCAAAGAGGATACATGCTGAACCTCAAACACATTCATGTGTAATCATTAGAAACCAGATTGAAGAATATCTACATCATAAAGTGTACATTATTTTAACCATGCATATGTAGTGATACGTGATCATCCATTTTTCAAGCAATGTTTACATCATATAAGAAATTTTGAAAAAATAATCTCGAAAAATGCTATAATTAATACATCCGTCTGAAAAACTCCACAATTCCTTGAAAGAAAAGGCCGCAGAAATCGTTGCAGCCCTGCCTTTTCGCCAGGCCGAGCTCATGCGCCGGGTTCCAGGCGAGGTACAGGCAGTTGCCTCTTGCTGATCGTTGGTTAAGGATGGCGCTTAGTCAAGTGGTTTGTTCGGTGGTTACTTAAGTGGCAAGTGGTTACTAAAGTGCTTCGCAAAGTGGTGATAGGGGCTGTACAGTCTAGTTTAGGCGGTGAACTGGTGGTTGACGATTCTGATGATTGATGAGGGAAATGATGGCCATCTTTCTTAATTCGATAGATTGAGAGGTTGATTATGTCGGAGGTTGTGGTTGCTTACGATGATGATGTGCGTGATTCATGATGGATTGGTGGTGGTTCGCGGTGCTTACTGAAAATATAGCACTAGGCCGTAGATCTTGCCAGCTAACCTTCCTTTACAGTAGCTGGCATCACTGGTGGAATAGCCAGGGATGCAGCTGATAATTAGATAGTAACCACTTATGAGCCATGAGTAATCACCATAATGGCTAATTACCAGATGGTGACGAGATGATCATTTCCCGATGGCTTGCAGTGGCCAATAATTAATTCCAAATTACCTTGATGAGCAAAACCATCATTGTCATAGCTCTGGGTTCCAACAGTACAATACATTAATAAAGTAATTACCCAAGGCAAAGGATTTTGTCGATTTGCTTCCTGAGCAAATATGATACGGCTACTCGTAGCTTTTTAAACTCAAGAAAATTCAGTTACTGACAATCTGAGTGATTAACCAGAAGTAACTGCAATTGAAATAACACGACTCATGAGTTGTCAAACAACTGAGTTACTGACATTGAGCACCAGACGTAACACCGTGCGAAGTGTTGGAAGATGTCTACCTTGGCAACAGCAGCCAGCTGGCCAGGCATTGATTACTTTCCCTTTGAAGCTGGGGCAGGGTGCTCTTTGCCACAGAAGAGGCCCATTTGTCCCTTGCAATTCGAAGAAGTGGTTTGAAGCTTTAGCTGGAGCAGCTGGAGAGAGGCCAAATCCCGACAAAGAGAGGAATAGCATTTGGTTCAAATATAGCGTGCAACGGCTTGTTAAGCAAGAAATCCCAGGAAATCCGAGTAAGTATTGTTGTTAGTTGTTGCTGGTGGCAAAAGCTCACCATCATCAAGTTGTTGGTTTCTGGCTTGTGAGGGCAGAGGGGGGCGGTCTGCCGCTAGACTATACTGCCCCCCTGGCGATGGCATAAATAGATCAAACATAGATAGCAGCCAGAGCTGCAAATAGCGTTTGATGGCGAATTATCATGGTGATCAGTTAATTATGTATACAATGGCTGATACTGGTCAATTATTATGTAGATATCATTTGTATAACGAGTAGTATTCATGAGCATTTAGTAATAGAATGATTTTGGTGATCATGACAGGTTCAGGTTGTGAATATTACAGTGGAGAATTAGTGATACATACCAACCATGGCAAAGCTGAACTCCTCGAGACAGCGATGCAAGAAGATCGGAGGTAATCTACCAACTATGATGCCAACAGCTGGATGAATGAGGCACCGCCACAATCTATGTGTATATGTATGTGTGTGTGCGTGTGCGTGTGTATATGTGCATATGTCATATGCGACGTATGTGATGGTGATCTTCAGGTCAAGAGGGATGGTCAAATGGCCTACTAATAATTTGTAACCAACCAACAGTCGTCCTTCTATCACACTGCCACTTGTTTACTTGTTCCAAGGCTCAATCATCAAACAACCGACAGATTCGTTCATACTCATTGTAAATGTCTACATTTCTTTCAGACATGCATATAGACGTACATGTGCGCAAAAGTGTGAAACTGTCCAATTAGATGTGCTAGTTACTATCCCTGCTCATCCCCAATGACGGACTTTTATGTTTGACGATCATCCGTACTTGAACGTTCCAAAAATCGCAATATCCTTGTCCTCATGTTTGCCCACCATCATCAAATGGAAACCCCCAAGAAACCATACCGCTGGTATGTGAAGGTTTGTCACCAGCCTTCTATGGTAAACTTGAGGTCTTGAGGTCGTTCAGAGCTTCATGGATATTCCACTTCTTAATGGGACATTACTAAGCCATATCAAAGCATACCGTACCAGTCTACCAGCCAGCATCAACCATGTCCAAACAATATCAACGGCATGTTGGCCAGCACTACTAGTCAGTTCAGTACATTTATCATTCCCAACACTTTCCGTTGAATACCCACCATACACCACTGGCTGCATCGTGCACACCGATCCCGCTGGCCCCCGCTGAGGTGACTTGGGCCCTGCTTGCACTCATCACAGCCCTGGCCATTTCGCAGCCTATGAGCGCCTTGATCTGGGACAGCTGGTGACAGGTAGAAATTTAGCAAGTTCTATCATGGCTTGACACCACCCTGCAGGTGTTAGTTGACATTGGTTGGGTTGGTTGGTTTTGATTAGTTGGTTGGTTACTTGGTGAGTTGATGTTGGTTGGCTGATTCATGTCTATGACTGGGAATGTTGGCAAACCGTGTCGTTGTACCAACAATGAGTCATAGCAACTGTGATGGATCAGATGGATGAAATCTTCCCGCATGGTACTTGCGTCCGTGTCGGAACCCTACATCAGACCACCACGTGCCTGTCAGGCCGTGCCAGCGGTTGTTGGATGTTGGTTACTTTTCCATGAGCCCTTTTGATGGCAAGACCATGGACCCCAGAATCTGGCACACTCCCTGAACCCAGCCGTTCTCACCTCTTCTTTGGTAGTATTCCATCTTGAGACACCATTTTGGCGGTATCCTCTGGTAAACTAACCTGGCACTGGAGAATCCACCATTAATTGATGTTTTCCCCGGGTTTCATGTAATAGAATATGGTGAAAATCCATTGCCAGGTTAGTTTACCAGAGGGTACTCACCGCTGGTGACACCAAGTTCGATCCCAGGCATCCTTGGATGAAGCCGACTCCCGATGTGGTGCTGCCAAAGTCCAAAGTGAAGCCCAAGTGAAGCCGCTGGACTTCCCTGCGTTGAATCATGACATGTCCTGATGGATTAGCGATGGTTATAACCAACAACCAACAACTAATGGCCAATGATTAATTAATACATTATAACCAACATCCTACAACTAGTGGCTAATGATTAATGATGGATAATGTTTACCAGGATGAAGCTAAACCCCAGGTTGATTAATCGGCGAGGTTACCATTTTGAAGGGAAACCAAGGCTTTTGGGGGATACCCCCTCAAGTCATCCTTTTTTAATCACATTTTTGGGGCACCCCTATTTTGAGAAACACCCAATATGAATTAACCAAAAAAGGAGTGAAGATCCCAACAGCTAGACTAGTGCAGGGTCGGGGGTACCCGCTAATCGTGTGGCTAGTTTTGGTGGCCAACAATGATATGGCTATTGGTGTCTATTGGTTAATATTAACCAACCAAGTTCATGGGGGATAAGTTCAACAGCCAAACTATAGGGAAAACAACGGCTAATGATAGGGGAACCAGGGGCACAGGGTTGTGCAATTGGCCTAACCATTTTATGGCTAATTGTATCATCGTAAATTCTGGTGAGTAATATCGTTGATGGTTCCATGATGGTCCATCATGGGTCTGGTTCAATGATAGTTAAGACCAGATTTAAGAAAAAACGGACAGTCAACGGTCAACTATGGTCAATGATGATGGTGAAGTGTTGCTGATGGTTAAAGCTTCTTAGTTACTGGTTCAAATGATCGGCTCACTAGTGAAAAGGATATACCAACCAACCAACCAACCAACCAACCAGCCAACCAGCCAACTAGTAGTGAAGCATCGTTTCTTTTAACCATCATTCTCAGATATTCACAGGCTATGATTAGATGGTTGAAGGTTTTAGACATCTTGCATTCTCCGCAAGATTTTGAATGGTTGGTCGGTTGACTACTACTTTTCAGATGGGGTGAAACCACCAACCAGTTGTTTTCGACCAATGTGAGCCATTATAATTAACAAGTCACCAACTCTGGGTCAATAACGAATGATATCGAGCGTCATCAATAACGACCGTTACTTTGATCAATAATTGTTCTTAATTGAAATTCCAAATTACAGAGAGAAGTTAGTGATAAACTATCACTAGTCATCACCAGCGGGTTGACAAACAAATGCGGTTGATGAATCGTTAATGGTTAATGAACTACGTATGCTTATTCATTAATGATTAGTCGATCGTTTATTAAGTACTACTGATGATTAATCATCACTATCACCTTCCGTCATTCATGACCAGCTGACCATTACTGGTTAAATCATTACTACTTCCCATTTAAACTGGAGACTAATGAATCATTTCATTTCTACTTAAACTAGCAATGGTTAATCATTACTACTTAAGCTAGTCATGATTAACTGATTACACTTTTAATCACTAGTTTGTTAATTACTAGTTATGGTTAATCACTATTAATTGATCCAACTACTAGTTCATCAACTAGTTTACTAGTTAAATCATGTTACTAGTGAATCATTACTAGTTGATTTAACCAAGAATGATTTAGTCAATCCCGCTAGTTGATCATTAGCTAAATCATTAAGTAGTGTATCATTCCTAGTTGATTAACCTGCAACCTTCCAAATCCCCTGGATCAACTAGAAATGATTATTGCTGACTAGTAATTTACTTAGTAGTTAGACCACTAACCTACTGATGAACCTGCAACCTTCCTGAGTCCCCTGACGCGTCGCTTCCCCGCCGTTGAGGACGCCACCGCACCCGTGGCAGACGTCGACGGTTTCCAGCGCCTCGCCACGGCAAGCGGCACGAGGCGCAAACGCGTCGCGCTGCGTGGGATGAGAGGTCATCAGGTCCATCAGTGAATTAACTATTAAGTAAGTAACTATATCCATCAGGTATACTAAATTGATTTATAGTTAACTATTATATGTCGGACGTGGCCGTGCACAGCACCACCACGCCTTGAGCCGAGAGCTGGCGCTGAATCTGAATAAAATAGAAAATATAGTTAACTATTATCATAAGGGAAGTTACTTATTAGTCATAAGTTAGGTTAATAAGTTTAATTAGTTCATTACCAATTTAATAGTTAATTGAACTGATTGATGAATCATAGTTAATTTATCGTTAAAGTTCATTTATCAGTTAACTATCAGTTAAACTTAAATATCGCTAATTAATAATTAGTTAATAAGTTTCATTAGTTTGATTAGTTAAGTATCTCTATTAACCAGTTTGATTAGTTGAATTGGTTTCATTGGTCAAGCTATCACCTGTAACTCCAGATGTTTCATTAATAAGATTAATCATGATTAATCAGTTCCATTATTTAGTTCCATGTAGTTCTATAGGAATCATTAGTTAATCAGGCAATGATATGTATGAACGTGTAGTTTATTGCATTCTCATTTCATCGGCCATGACTCCATGACTAGCGAATGGTTTTACCAGGACGCTGATGAACATACTGATGAGTTCTATGGTGAAAAAATGGTTACCATTATATAGCCAGGTAGCTGGGGTTGTTTCTACACCACGGTTGCAACAATTGCTGAGTTAAGAACTTAATTAATTGTCTTCATGGCGCCATGCACTAGTCACCAGTCTCACTGTCAATAGTTTGTAGATTCATAATCATAAGGTAAGGATTCAACTAACTATTAACTTCAATAACATTGCTATTCATAGTCATTAGTCAATAGTTAGTTGATTAACTTTGGCCAACTTGCTCTTGGCCGGCTGGGATTCTGGCCAGCCAAACACTGGGTCCACTGACAAGGTTGCCACCTGGCTGTTGAACCCCAAGGATGGCGACAGAGAGAGAGAGAGAGCATGGTTAAACAGCCTGGTTTACAGCCTGGTTATAACCAGGTTGAATGGTTATAAGATGGGATTCAAATTTAAAGGATTATATCCTCATTAGTTATTTGAGTCGATCGACTGTTAGTTACACCGTTTTTTTCATGGCTCTGATCACCCGGACTAATCAATTACATGGTAGTGGGTCAATATCAGCCATCCCAAAAATAAGTAGATGAACATCCCAACTGCAGGCCAGCTAGTTTGGTCAAATCTGCCAGCAGAGTTGGTTTGTACAAAGCTATTTTTTGATGAATGCACAAATCTGTAATATTATTGAAAGTATGAGATATTCTAGTTTTGGTAAATCCCCTATGTAGCCCAGTTGTGGGTAAATTGAAAATTTCCAACAATATTGAACACGGGGGGTCTAGTTACTCCAGGATGGTTATGATCTGACAACTTCATGCTATGCATAAGCTCATGGCTGCTTGAATTGTAACCCTTGGATTCTACGGCTGCTATGCATCCAAGCTCAGTTGTTGCATCAAGCTGCAGTGACCCAGCTGTCTATGATGGCTAGAACCGAATCCCAAGCATATGGCATGAAGGCATAGATTAGCACGACCAATTTTTCTGGCTGGACACCTTCCATTCATGGGTCATTTGTATGCTAAACATGCGAAAACCCTATGCTCAACCCTACATCAACACGCTTCACGTGCGCAGAAGTTGCCTCACGCCACACATGTTGACACATCGCTGATCTCAGCTGCCATGGCCCATGCAAGCAGCACGTGGGCAGATTGGACGTTAGAAGTTGAGGACGAAGCAGCCCGGCTGCGATGGGCGGAATTCCTGGAGCCAGGCGCCGGCTCCCAAACTGTTTCGGCCTTTCAGCAAGGCAGACGGCCCACCCGTGGATGTCTAGTCCTGCAGGATGCGTGGATGGCGGTGTCCGATACACTGAGCAGCCTGGGCTTCGCGAAAGGTGTGAATTGCTGCGGAAAACGGGGCGCTGAGCAGGTGACTGAACAGGAGCAAAGTCTCCCAAAGACTACTTTGCCAGCAGATACGGTGGCGAAACTTGAGAAGAGCGAACAGCAAAGTTTGCCTCAAAACACTGTGCCAGCAGGTCCAGTGACTAAAATGCCAAGGAGCAAACAGAAGCTGTGGGTGCCTAGAACCATGGTGCCAGCAGGTCCAGTGGCACAAATGGCAGGCGAACGAAGCAGTGGGTGCCTAAAAACACTCTGTCAGCAAAAGCCGCGGCACAAATGTCGAGGAGTTTGACCGGCAGGATTCGAAACGCAGAATCTGCAAAGGCGCTCCTGATCGCTTTGGACAAAGCACTTGAGGGCGAGATGTTTAATTTTTACCAGGCATCCGCTGCATACAGCAGCCTGGCATGGTGGAAAGCACAAGGAAAGCAGGACGGCCTGCAAAAAAGTGACTGGGAAGGCCCCGTGGTCGCCAGACTACACGCTCGAGTTGAAGAGATAGTGAAGGAAGGGGAGTTGGACCCGCAGGCTACGGTCGATGTTCTGCACAGCATCGCGAAGTTTTCTGCTTGGCCCGGCATTCCAAGAAACCTGGTGCTTGCCTTGGCCGAGTCCTTGCCTACTAAACTCCGAAATGCGAACCAGTACAAGTTGTCCAGCTGTTTGTGGGCATGTGGGCAGCTCAAAGAAGTTGCACCTGATGTGCTCCAGGCAGTGCCAGTCATTGTCCAACAGATCCCAGACAGAGTCAAGGTGATGGACCCACAACGGTTGTGTGCCTGTTTGAGCGCAGCCCTGCGGCTCGAAGCGCTGGATATTGTGCCGATCATCATGATGCAGGCCCAGCCCAAGGTCAAGTACATGAGTGCTCAGGATCTGTCGGTTATGTTGGAAACCATGGTTCTTTTTCAAGAGTCATTCCCTGAAGTTGCGCTGGCAGATAGCGAGGAAGACATCGTCAGATCTGCCGTTGCTCGTTTGAAGGTCTTTCGTCCAGAGATGGAGGATAAAACCTTGAAGCTTTCAGTGCCTGTGATACTATGGGCCTGTGCCAAATTCGGTGTGCCCGACCGCGAGTTGATGACGTTTGTTGCTCGGCGCTTTGGCTCCGCCAAGCTGTCGTCCTTACCGGGCTTCTGTGCATGTGCCTTGTTATGGTCCTACGAAGAGTTGGACCCCAGGAATTTCCAAAACTTTCGGGAACGGCTACGGTCAGAAGTCATTAGACGAGGATTTAGCCAAGCAGATGTACAGAGTTGCACGCTGGGCCGTTTTAAGTGGAGCGGTGCGAAGCATCCATGAAAGCAAGGTGCGCGAGAACGAATGGTGGATGTCCCATTGCTAGGTTTGATTACTAGGGGGTGATGGATGGTTAGTTGTTGCTCAACAGCTGGTTACTTGATGATTGATGGTTGTGATGGTAAAGAAATGATGGTATCATTATGGTTGTAGTGGTTTCATTTGCCTGTTGATAGTGGTTGATGAATGGTTCTTGACTATTGACACTGGTTTGTAATGATGGCTGAGAAATGGTTCAATGATGCCGTATGATTCTAGTGGCGAATAAGCGGTTTTCCATCGTTGTAGTGATTGTTTTCGTCACAATGTTTACTAATGCGTGACTACTGCTGCCAATAGATTGTTAACCATATTTAGATGAATATGAAATCCTGATCATTTAGAATGATGGTGAGCTCATTGTGGCTCTTAGTGGCTTGCCAGAAATCTGAATAAAACACTAGCTAGGTAAGGGCTGGGTGATTTTCTAATTGCTAGCAGTCTGAAGGATTCCAGACTGCTTCGGATGATAAAGCAACAAACACGACAAGGACCATTTTTTACAGCAAGAAGCATACCATATCTGACAGTGGCCAGAGCCAGCAAGAAGAAAGGTAATAGGGACAAAACCATTCATTGGCAATTCATTGTGCTAGCGGTGCTGTTTCTTGTTTGTTTCCTGTTATTTACACTGATGATAGCAATACCATCATTGCAAACCACTGTCAATGAACAAAACCAAAATCCGACTGCAACACTTGCCAACCAGTCCATGATAGCGTCCATTCTTATCAAAAAACACGTCACAAATCAATACCATCAATCCTCATGCCAATCACAATCTGTTGATGGCAACACCATGGGGATACTTCCACCAATCAACAGCACTGCTGCTAGAAATTTGGGCACCAAACCACCAGCTGTGGGGGTTTGATGGGTATGTGGAGGTGTCTTAAAACTGGGAATGTCTGAAAAATGGCCAGAGTCTATGAGAAAAATGAACTGGATGGCGAGGTTGGGCATCCCCCATTTCAAGAAACAGCCATATCTTAAACGGCCGCTGGTTGGAGGATGGTTACTGAGAATCGTTGTCCAAGTCGCACTTGTCCATTGGCTGAACCAGTCAAATGGCTGTGCCGGATTGTTTTGAAGCCCATGGTCATCAATGCTACATATTGCCACCATTTTTTTCTGTTGTTCATGTTTCTCATCTTTGTTTGAATAAAACTGGGAGAAAACTTCATTATTTAACCTCTACGATTTACATGATTTTAAAATTAAAAATCTCCAAGAAACTGTTGCAATCATTTAAGATGCCTTAAAAAATCTCCAACAAGAAACCGTTAAGACCGGCCAACACTTCACCGTTGCTGTCCTTTCGCTACCGCCACTTCCAGGCTGGCGCTCGCTTGCGGCGCTGCGAGGCGGCCTGGCGATGATTTCCATGCCACGTTTCAGATTCGTCAGCAGACTCTGCGCCTGTCAGATGGAGTTAGGTATCTAACTTGCAGTTAGGTAAATGAAAATCTGCTTTGCAGTTAGGTATCTCCATTGGATGCCCTGGCAAAAAAGCTTTGTATCTAACTATGATTCTTAACACAAAACTCTTAGTGCTTTCTTAGAAACTCTGGTTGCGTGTCAGGTGGTGGATTTAGACATGCTAGTCGTTGTCCATGCTCCCCGATGGCAAACATTATCCCCGATGGTCATGCGCTTGTAAATCTTCCAAAAGTATCACAATGGAATTTGTTTCAATCACTCTCAAGTACGATTGGAAAGTGCTTGATATTGAACTCGATTTCAGTTTTGAAATATCAATCCTTGTTGCAAACATCTATCAATAGCACTAAGAGTTTCTCTTCAATAGCAATCATGATGGTTTCTGTTCAAAATCTGAGAAAGAACTGAGACATTGACGACGTCAGCCATCGTTTCTGTTACCAGGCTGAACACCCGGATGCTCGGATCCCCAACAGCCTACGAGCGCGAAACCAGGAGCTGGTGGTTTCGCAGGTCGGGGCTTCGAGTGTTGGTGAGTTGATGTTGGTTGGGTTGGTTGATTAGTTGGTTGGTTGGTTCTGTTGGTTGCTTTTTGTTTGTATGTTTGTTGGTTGGGTTCGTTGGTTGGCGGTTGGTGAGTTGTTACTTTTCGTGAGCCCTCCCTGCTGGTTTGAAACCTTGAACGAAACCGTTTTCACCCATTCTTCGGCAGTTCTCCATGATCAGATCACGCCATGTGGCTGGTACACCAGTGGGACCTGGGTAGCCAGCATGCCCGAGGCCGTGGATGAACTCCTGATGTCCAAGTCGAGACGCCGCGGAAGTCGTGAGCCACCCACGCTGTCGTGGATGGCGTGGTTCGCTCGTGGTTCTTCTCCTTGGTGGCCAGTCCGGATGTGCGACAGATGATAGTCTGGCTATGTTTGGCTGGTGCTTTGATTCACATGATCTATTTTCCGAAACGTATTAACGAATGGTTGGTTGACATAGGGGTTGAAACCACCAACCAGTTGTGGTTCAATATGGTTTGAGTGATGGGTTGAGCTTCTGTTTCACATGCGTTTGCATGCTTGGTTGCTCAATTGATGTGTTGATTCTACGAACATTGCCAGTCTACCGATCTAAGTAGCAATGCATGGACCGTTGCCCATTGGGGTGAATGTGTTGTTGACCCCTCACTGTCACTACTAGCTGATCGTCCACAACTACCGGCCATTAGGGCTTAGCTATAAGAGTAGCAAGTAATCATGTAGCTAATCATGAATCATTGCCACAAATTCAGTAGCTAATCGTGAATCGCAAACCACGAATATCAATCAATCACAGCCAATCATCACCAACTACCAACCACTACCACAACAATCACCAGCCATTTCTAGCCACTGAAAATAGCCATCCACCACTGAGAAACACCCGCGGTTCGAAGCTTCGGAGCAGTCGAAGCGACGGAACCCACGCGTGGACGAAAAAATCTGCGCGCAGCCAACCCGGGTCACGAGTTGGTGAAGTTCATCTGCCTTGGCAGCACAGGTTTCGCTTGCTGACAACCCTGATGAAAGCATCCCCCATGAAACTCATGAAACTCATGAAACTCATGAAACTCATGAAACTGGATGCTGGGTGGTTTTCCCATGAAGCGCGATGATCAAATTGGGCAAATCCAACGCACAGTGGAAGCCAACAACATGAGTTATGGCAGTTATGGTAGCTGCAGGATGACCGGTCCGAGACAGTCTCAACGTTTCGGAAGTCACTGAGAAGCAACGGAAGCTCAGAGTGATGCCAGGCATGCGCATTGCGATGCTGGGCAAGTCTGCCAAGAAGATTCAGGCAACTTGGGTGGAAAGGGGACCCAGGAACCATGGTGATGGGGAACAGCTGGTGTAAACGATTCGTTGATGGGGCAATCATGGGGCGTGGCTAGATGACGGTTAGACATTTTGAATGGTTGCATGATGATTAGCTGTTTAGCTAAAGTAGGTCATATGATTGAAGTTGTAAACCAGCTATCAATATTAAACCATTTCATGATGATGAATAGATGGTTGATAGTTGGTAGCGGTTGATCTTGAAGAAATGTTCACCACCCTGGCCGCTGGCTGATGGCACAGTCCTTCTCTTGCTCAATGGGTCCAAGTTGATTGTGCATCCCCAGTGCTAACTGGTGACATGGTCATAGGAGGTCATAGGTCTTGGTGCAGCTACAGGAGGCTTACTACAGTGGCTTCTCTATCCAGCTATGGGCCCTGAGCTGTACATCAAGTAACCAATGCGCTTCCCTTCACTTGTGCGATTACCAAGTTGATGCGGCTGATCGTCATTGGCGTGGCGTTCATTCTGGACCGAGTGATTTATATTCGAGAAGCAACGAGGAGTATAAACTTTCTATTGGCGTACTTTGACTCATCAAGTGGTTTGAATCTATACATGTAAATCACTGATTTAGACAAATGCATACGTTCATATATCACCTAAATCAATCGATACTGTTTCATATATAGATTTAAATTCATATGCATGTAATTATTGCTTAAATTATGGTCACTTCCCATGATATATCCGGTTTGGCTGGACATGGCTCGTTGATATGACCAGACGCGTAGTGCCCCGGTGGTGGAAACCACCCAGGTTGGTTGCCCCAGCGTTGCTACACTCCTATCACTTCGCAATAGAAAATCACCCTACCCAATGAACCCTCGGACCATCTTGGACCCCTATAACGTTTATTGGTGGTTTATCCAGCTATGTCAGATTACCAGAGGGTACCTGGTGTTACTGCTGCTGGTTATACTGGGTGCCCATGGTCAGCTGGTGCAGCGTTGCTCTCCGCCTGGCGACCGCAGTCGGCGTGGCGCGTGTATTTGATGCGGAACCTCTTCGCCATGATCCGCCAGCGAGTCATCATGCTGCAGGCGCGACTCCTCAAAGCCATCGGGGGAAATTGTCACTCGGGAGGGTGCTTGGATGTGCACCTCCATGGCGAGGGGAAGTGGTCACAGTTCCCATGGTTTTTCAACGGAGTTAGATTAGTTCAGCTACCTTATAGGGCTTATAACCATGGTGCTACCCCCGCTGCATGTCTAAGTAACCAGAATGATTCGCCCAACCCATCAGTAGTGCTTGGTACACGAAGGGCCTGTTGGTGTATTTTGGCGGTGAATTATCCCTCGAGTATCAATCTCAATCAGCATTTTTGGGTGCCATCGACGAGTTGCTTTGGATGCTTCTTGTTGCAGTTGTTCATAGTGCTAGCGGTGCTTTTCTTGGCGCTTGCAACTTTACCGTTTATTCTGGGAACACTCATTCCTTCCAACCACATGAAGACGTGGCCGTTTCTTTCGCAATTGTGCTCACTTGTTGACTTGGAATGTGTTTTTCCATGACTCATGTACCCCTATTGCCATTGATACACCTTTATAGAGCCCGGGAAAGTTCAGTGAAACCTGCAGATCGAATTTGGAAAGGTTGCTTCAGATTGGTTTGATCAAGTGGGTGATCCTGATCGACGGAAGAGGTTCAGCCAGCACAAGGAGCTGAACCCATTCCAAGCCATCATCTGGGCATCACGAACCGACACACGCACAACACAAGCGTGAGCCAACATCATGAACCAGCATTAGTCATATGTTTCCATTACCATCAGCCCGTAGGTTATCTTGATGAATCGTGAGCGCTTAACATTATTCACAAATCATGATATAGATTCGCATAGCAGCATATGATTGATCATGGCCTTTTGTTCATTGATCATAACATTGACTCCTATACGGTATACCGGTTTTCCCAAAATAGGGATACCCCGAAATCATCCGCTTCAGAACCGATTTAGAGCTATAGTCCAGCCGTTTCTTGGGTTCCCAATGGCTTATGAACCCCCATCTGGTAGCTGTTTAACCCTTATTGTTGGTGACTATGCCCTCTTTGACTAGCCATCATTAAGCACCAACCAGCTAGTTGATCATTAGCCCATAGTTCAGCACAGGTTTCACCATGTCAGCCCTCAAAAGTCCGATGCTTTGCCCACAGTTCACCATAGAAAGTCCTGTATCTTCCTCATCTTCCTCAAAAAATCTCATGATCAACCTGGCTAACCGCAAATTTGCCATAGCAAAGCCTCAAAAATCCCATGGTTTCCATACCCCCACTCCCATGAAAACCATTAAAAAAATCCTATGGTGAACCCTATGGTTTTCATAGAAAATCCAACCATGAAACCTGGTGGCCCCCCATGGCACTGATCTGCCAGGCCACCTGGCGTCGCTACGCGGCCAAGTGCCGCGTGTGGAACCTGATGAAGCCCGCGCAGCGGCGCCGCTCGCGGCTCTTCCGCAAGTTCCTCGAGAAGTGCCCCTGGCGCCGCGCCCCGTGGCGCCGAGCCCGGTCGGGGTTCGCAAGGCGCAACGCGCAAGGCATGGCTGAGATCAGTTGACAGTGGAAGATGGTGAATTGATGGTTGGAAATGGTTTGAATGATTTACAGTTAAGAATTGGAAGTGATAACCATTAATGATGGTTGTTAATAATCTTCTTAATGATGATTTGATGGTGATTAATAGTTGGAGAATCTTAATGGTTTTTGATGGCGCCTCATGGTCAATGGCTCATAATGGTCAAGAATCGGATCATAGTGGTTGTTATGGTTGATAATGGGTTAATGTGAATGGTTAGAAACGCAATGGTTAACAGACAAAGGATATTGGTCAATCATAGGGGCTTATGATAAACACCTAAACCTACCTGACGGTAAATCTCCATGGTCGAATTGGGGGTGTATTCAGAGCTGCATCTAGCAGATCTAGCAGACTACCAACTAGTAGGCGTACAACTCTTGTAGACAGAGGAAGGGATATGGTGGTTTCTTAGGCCGTTGGGAACCCCAAACATGGATCCTTTATTACCATGAATGGCTCAAAAATTTGATGATTTGAGGGGTATCCCATTTTGAGAAACCACCACATGGCGATGGAAGAAACATAGGTAGGGATATCAGGGCGCAACCATTAAAAAGAACCAGCCAAGCAGCAAAGCAGGCATATCAAACCCCGCACTGACAAAGAAACAATCCACCTGACCGGCCATTCAGCAACCCATCCAACCAACTGCCGTCCAACCAAGTGGAATGAGCCAACCAACCAGCCAAGCAGCCAACCTGTGAAATGGCAGCCTGTACCAACTTGTTGTTGTAGGATGGTCTGTTCAGCTGCCGTTGCAAGTAAGCACTCGTTGCACCTCTCTGTGTCACTGAACGCACTGTTGTCCTGAGTGTAGTGATGACCCAAGTGTTCCTTGAGCCAACGTCACATGTTGGAGAGGGAAACTGTACATGATGCTTAACACCCCCCCTCAACTGTTGAGAGGTATCTCAACCGTTGACATAGTAACATGTTGAATTGACTTGTAGGCTATACACAAAAGCAACTGTGTGGATACATCAACTCTGTTGATGTCCAACGTCACAAAGACTAGAAACATGTTGGCTAAAAGATATTGAAATAATAGCATGTTGAAACTATAAACAATCAAGGGTTTACTACAGTAGTGGAACGGATCTCTGTACACTTTACATGTGACTACTGTTGAGCAAAGATGTTGTCTTTCCTTTACAGTGTTGAGAGATTACACCTGTTGCTGTACAACGTAGAGGTTGATCTTGTTCCTGTGCCTGTTGTTTATTGAGTGTTAATCAGGCTTCACTCAAGAGCTGTTGTTGTCGGTGTTGTCAGCTTCACCGGTGTTGCAGAGTTTGTTCAACTGTGCAACACTTCATCTTCGTTGCATCTCGAAAATGCGTTGACCACTGTACAACATAAGCGTTGCTTATGTTTTGTTACCTGTTGGTACCGTCAGGTGGTTGGTCAAACAAAGTCTGTTGAATTAGCCTCATGTCTGTACGTTGAGGTAGTGGTTGATCTGAATCATCCCAAGCCTGTTGGTTCGACAGCAATAAGCTGTCAGGATGTTGACAGGCATCATCCTAGACTGTTGATTTTCAGGGGACAGTCTCCCCAGTTATGGTGTCCACATTGTAGTTGTCACCACGTCTGCTGCCTCCGTGGTTGACACGTAGCTTTCTCAGCTGTGTTGGTTTCACCGTTGTCTTCTCCAAACGAAAGAGCTGCGTTGAAGTTCTACCCACGTGTTGACGTCCAAGGTGTGTTCCTCCAGATCAACTGTGTTGATATGAAAACCAAATAGAAAATGCCCAGTATTGTAACTTTGCATTGAAGCTGTTACGTACTAGTCACGATGTTGGTTCCACATCGCTGTTGAATATAGGATGCCTTGAAGATTGTTGCAACATAGTCCTGCAAATCCGTTCGTAGACTGCTGCGTTCCAAAGTCCGTTTTGTCACATTGAATGTGACAAGGCTGCTGTTGACACTAAACGATGTCCAAGTAGTTGTTCTTCACTTTCTGGCTCAAAAGCTGCTGAGTTGCTGACACCTGTCACTCACTTCTGTCAACAAGGTGTTGACGCAAGTCATGCAGAAAACTGTCCTGTTGAATTCAAGAACTCATTGTTGACTCCTTCCGGGTTCAACAAACACTATGTTGGACACTGTCCACATCCTTGGGAGTGTGGATTATATCCAAACTGTTGATCCAAGCTGCTGTGGTTCACCCCAGTTAGAAACGTCGTTGAACCAGAACAGAAAGGGAGAGTTCTCCAGGCTGCAGTCCCGTTGAACTAGAAAAA
>VSDK01023110.1:161192-249445 GCA_009767595.1 Symbiodinium kawagutii
CGACTTAAGCGTCGTGTCTAGGAGGATGGGAAGGGGTCAACGTCCGACTGCTGGAAAGTTAGTTCAAGCAGGCAGTCAATCAGTCAGTCAGATCATAGCGAAGATACAGGGACATGCGAAAGTGAATGGTAGAAAGTGCCCGAAACGCTGTGTTTTAGAATGTGTTGTACTCCAGGATGTTCCACCAGACAGGCTCATCAAGACGGTGTGGAGGTCAGCTGGGAAAGGGACCGGCAAAAAGGGCAGCTTGTTGTGGCTCAAAGCGCATTTGCAAGTCAAAACCATACAAACACAACAGGTTCGATTCACTTTTGGGAGATGGGATGTGCAAAAAGTGCAGGGCACCGTGGCGAAACGTAAATTTGCAAGTTCAAATCGTAACAAACCTGACATGGCCGGGACGTCTTTGCACGATCAGATCTTCAAAAAGTGTACGGCGCTTTGGCGGGACGCACATTTGCAAGTCAAAATTGCCAAAAGATGAAGGTGTTGCAATCTTTTTGCGGGTTCAATGACGAAATGAGCGAGATCATCATCATCATCATCATCATCACCATCATCATCATCATCATCATCATCATCATCATCATCATCATCTAACAGGCAAGCTAGTGTCACAGCCACGCAAGTGTCACAGCCAAGTAAGTGCCGCACCCAAGGAAGTGTCACAGCCGAGCAAGCGTCAGAGCCAAATAAGACGCCAGAGAAAAGACACCAAATAGAAGCACCAGAAAAGAACATGCATCAGAGAGAAACAACGCCGACGGGAAAAAACAGTAAAGGAGAGAAACAGAGCAAAAACACCAGCAAAGAAAAAACGCAAGCAAAGAAAAACACCGGAAGAGAAACACACCAAAAAGAAAAAACCAGCAAAGAAAAAAACACCAGAGCAAAAACACTTCACTAGCAAAGAAAAAACATCAGCAGAGACACACCAGAGAGAGAATTACACCAGAGCAAAAACACCAGCAAAGAAAAAAAGAAAGCAAAAACACTAGCAAATCATCATCATCATCATCATCATCATCATCATCATCATCATCATCATCATCATCACCGCAGCCATCATCCACACCATCACTTCATCTCAAACAACTCTCTTTTCCTATAGGCTTTGCATTCTGGAAACTTCCGCCACCGCCTTGTGCGGTTTCTATGTTACCCCACAAAATAGGCCAAACAACCGAGGTAGCACAAGATCTGTAACATTGACGGCACAGGTGTTGCATCACTGGAGGCTGCTCGAGGCAATTATTCGCACTTGCGACAACTGGTCGAAGACGGTCATAGCTTTGCCTTGATGGAGGCCATCGACTTACATGCGTGGCTGCCAGAGAAACCCGAGTTGATGCTAGCGAAACCTGTGCTTGTCAATAGCCTTCATAGCGGAGCACCCAAGGGGGACGAATCCGTTGAGATGGACGTGGATTCGGACAAAGTGTCCTTCTGAGCCCTGCAGAATTGCAGACTCCAGTGGTAAGATCATGTAAGATTCCTGGCAACGTAAAATTACGCAAGACTTAATTCATGGTTGATAGCTCTGCTAACAGTTCATGATAAAGAGTTCAAGAGTTCACGGTTCATAGCGGTGTATTTCGCATGAGGATGGTACCATATTCATGTGTCATCTTTGGTCCCAGACTTGTCCCCGTATCTCAACACAGGTCCTGTGCACCGTGTCGGCATGACGCCTTTGTTGCAGCACGAAAACTGTGCTGACCCCACGCAGCCGGACATCCTCAACGAGGCCCAACGTACAGAAGAAATAATGGCGAGCGAAGGAGCTACCAGGAGTGGCCTATGGTGGCCTAACCAACTGGTAAGTGCCTATAGTAAGCTACCAACATGTTTCAAACCACCTAACCCACTGGTAAGTGAAGTATACTACTTGGTGGTTTGAAACATGTTTTATTTTCCCTAGCAATCATGAACAAATGGTTGGTTGACTACTATTTTTCATAGGGGTTGAAACCACCAACTAGCATAGCATAAATCTCAAAACTCAAAGCCTTACCAGAAGTTTTCTCCCCAAACTTTTTATGATCAGCGATGATTAAACCATAATCAACGGTCATGATCCAACCATGAATCATCAACCATCAAATCATTGACACCCATCACTAGCAGTTTACCATCATCAACCACCGTTAAAACCCATGCCCTCGGCCATTTCAAGGCGTCAGGACACCTGTTCCCAGACCAACCCAAGTTGTGTCCACCTAGAGATGGGACACTGGGATGTCAAGTTGAAGCCAAGATGTCCAGAACAGAACACACCATGTGGCGAGCTGGGCCTAGCAGTCAACCGATCAATAATAGCTGGTTAATGGTTAATACTAAGGGATGATAACTGACCATTATAGGGCATATAGACCAACTATATGGCGATGGGTCAATATTGGCCAACCAATTTCATGGGGGATAAGTTCACCAACCAAGCTATAGGGAAAACAATGATTAACTAAGGGTGACCCGCTGCCATGTAACTGGATTTGCCCAGGTAGTAAGGCATTCCTAACACTGATTAGCTTTGCCGTATGACCTTCTCTCCAGGGTTCCTACGATTATACCCCAGGAACTTCTAGCTTCTAACTGCACATGCAGTTGTATGCGCACAGGACCTTCCATCAATGAAACAGTCGGATGCAGTCGTTTGTGCTCCAACCGCTTGACAGTCCCAAAGGGATAGACGCGGAAGTCGGCCAGCGTGCTGGTTCCAAGCGGGTTCCTTGCCATGGTGGGACTCGCTTTTTTCCATTTTGTCCTGGTGGAATTGAGACCTCTGATCGCTGCTGGCATCAGTACTCTTACCATTTCCCGGACGGTATTCCAACAGGCCTACCGGAGCCACGGCACTCCCTCCAAGTGCGCACCTGAGTGCACCATGCAAGAATGCCTCGAAGAGAACAGCAAGATGCTTCTAAGTGCAATGGCTAGCTTCAACCATGAGTACTACGAAACTGGTGAATGCACGCACGTGGGCGTTGATGAAGACCACAAGTGGTATATTTCAATGTTTGTTTTCCTGTGGATCACGGCGTGGATCTTGATTCTTTTGACTTGCATCGTGATGATGCGTGTGGAGATGTGCCGGCGACAATTCAGTTCTTGGAAAAGTGGAGCATACTTGGTGTCTACTCTCGAACTGGTACATCGACCTCTATACAGGGTCATGGTCCGCACCTACATCTTGAGTTGGATTGTGGTCTTTATTGCAGGCCTGACAGTCATTCTCATGCTCACGCACTGGAAATTTCATATTATATGGGAAATCTTGCAGGCTGACTTCATTGCGTGTATCGTCCTACTCAGTAGTTCGCAGAAACTTTTGTCGCCCACCAACATGAAAGAGTTTTCTGCCTGGGATTTGGACAAGATGCGCCAGATCCCTTTTCGCCGTTCGATTTGGAAAATGCTGTTCAGCTCCAACAATGACTTGTACAACGAAATAGGCGCGGGATCACAAAAAGTTGGGATTTGGACATAGTAGGTGCATGTAGGTTCAGCTCCTCAGTATACTTCCAGTATCAAGAAACATTCCAGCCTGGCATGGCAGTAGATCTTTAGGCATTTGACGACCCTGAAAATCGGCCCCGCGGATACTCAAGGAATGCCGTACCTAGGATCCCTGTGCGGAATTCTCATGGAGCTTGCGCATTCCAAACACCTGGGGCCCTTCTTGTTCGCACACATTGCTCAATGATGGCTTCTAATGATGAATGATCGTCGTGGATAATAACCAACAATACGGCCAAACAACTGGGAGAACACAAGATCTGTACGCAACATTCACTGGCGGCACAGGTGTTGCATCACTGGAGGCTGCTCGAGGGAATTACTCACACTTGCGACAATTGGTCGAAGAAGGCTATAGCTTCTCCTTGATGGAGGCCATCGACTTACATGCGTTGCTGCCAGAGAAACCTGAGTTCATGCTGGAGAAACCTGTGCTTGTGGATAGCCTTCATAGCGGAGCACCCAAGGGGGACGAAGCCGTTGAGATGGACGTGGATTCGGAGAAATTTTCCTTGTGAGGAGCCCTGCAGAATTGCAGACTCCAGTGGTAAGATGTAGCTGGAGAATTTAAGCAGGAGTCACTTAGTGATACATGCAAGACTCCTGGCCAGGTAAGACTATGTAAGACTTAATCATAGATGGGCTCTTCGAGACGGCGGGGCCGCCAAGCCCAGAGAGAGAGGGAGAGAGTTGATAGCTTTTCCAACAGTTCATGAGTAACAGTTAGTTCAGTTTTTTACTCATCATGATTGACTCAATCAGGTTTTTTTAGATATGTTCATGATTCGCAGTTGCTTCAAGAGTCCACCGTTCATAAAAACTCTTGAACGTTCATGTTTTAGAAATGTTCATGAGAGGATGGGACTGTTTGTTATCTCAAGTCCCAGACTTGTCCTCGTGTCCCACGGGTCCCGTGCACCCTTGACGGCAGACGCAACGGAGGGAAAAAAATTCCTCGTGGGAAGAGCGACTGGTTGGTTCAGTGGTGAATCCAGGGCAAATAGTGGTGGTAAATGGTGGTTAGTGATGGCTACTCATGGCTAATAATAAGGAATACCCAGAAATGATGGTTAAGTAACTGGTTGGCAGTTTGATTGACATTGCTTATTTGACAAATGTATTAGCAAATGCTGACTGGTTGACTTTTCAAACGGGTACCACAAAACCGGTATGGCATAAATCCCGAAACCGTGAGGTCATCATTAGGGACCTCAGATAGTCAGGTCTTGGTCCATGCCAGCTTGCGATGCCGGACTGGTGGGCTTGGAGGCTCCGGGCAGCAGCGCCGTTCCAAGGAAAGAGGATTTGGAAACGCAAAAAGCTCGCCAGCAGGATCAGGCAGGTTGCGGCCCCCCACGTTTCACCAGTTCTGTCGACCTTTCCAGCTTTGATGGCATGACAGGGGCTCAATCTAAGCAAGAAAACCGGGATGCTGGGGGTGGACATCCGAATCGATGCTCACACCACCAATCAGTTGCCAATCCAATAGTTTCAGATGCAATGCTTTTGACCTCTTGATATCTCTTGATCATTTGCCATATTTTGCCATGCCATTCGCCAGGAGTCACCCACGATTGCAATTCGATTTTACCATCGCTCGACATTTCCGCAGGCGGAGGCCACGGAGAAGCACTCCACGGAGCTCAACGAGAAGATCCAAGCCTTGGAAGAGGCCACTGCGCCACCAGCGCAGCCAGGCCGTGGTGAGTACTGGTGGTGACTACGGCCATGGTGACATGGTGGTGACTTAGGCCATGTGATGCTGGTGATGGGTTGTGGTTGATGGCACTGGTGGTTCATGGTGAGTACTGGTGGTCAGTACTTGTGCTTCATGGCAGTTGCTGTAGATATTCAGGGTGAATGGTGTGTTAATTTGGTTGGGTAATGGCAAAATCTCATATTGGAATGCAAATCTGCCCTCGCAACACACATGTAGGTGAAGCGTTGAAGTATCAATAAGCTGTGTCAATGGCTCTTGGTGGTTGGTGGTTGGTTCCCTTTTTCAATCATTTGAATAGCCAGATCTACCTAGAATCCTAGAAGAGATGGTCATTCTCGCGATGTGACAGTACCGAAGATAAATTAGGGGTATCAAAGGATGACATGCCAGGCTACGGCTCAAGTCTATGGCTACGAGACCCTAGCGGGTAAATTTCCAATTCATTTGCACTGCATGTCCCATCATGGTAAGCTCATCGCGTGCATCGGATACAGTCTGAGACTTGCACAAAAGAGCGGGCAAACGACTACGATTGATCACCTTTGGCACGGACTGTACTCTTTGACCCGCCAAGATGAACCTGTGAAACAGCCACTTTGTCTCTATACTGCTTTGGGTTTGGATCAGGATGTGGTAATGAATCAGCACCCGACTTCTTCAAGTTGTGCTCAGTCAGCGACATTGGCATTGGGAGGTGACCTGATTCCACTGCAGCATTGTCCTCACATCCATCTTTCGGCTGCCCCGGCTAGACCGACAGCGCAAGGATGCTGCAACGTGGCCACGCAGACAGAGGTGGGCATGATTTCGATGCCCGACTTTGAGGCTTTTCTGGCACGGTTCACAAAGGACGTGGAGAAACGTTTGTTTGACAACCTCAAACATCTTTGCGCCCCTTGCCCAGCTGAACCCACTTCACCGACATCATCGACAACTGTGTCTCAAGCCCCTTGGCAGACGCAGGCCCTATGGTGGATCAGCAATCAGAGTGCCCATGCTCTTTCGCTCGCCTTGTGGCCGTTCGTGGATCGGATGAGAAGCGCCAGCACCCGGAGCCTCACCAACAGAAGGCCGACAAATTGGCAGGAGTTGGATGAAACCTACACACCCAGATGCTTCGCGTACCTCTGTGCTTTGACCTTGCTGTTTTGCCATGGCTTGGCTCCTGCACTGCGCATTCAAAGTTTCCTGTGGGTGCATGATAGTGCCCTCTTCCAAGAAATTCACGTTCTTGTTAAGTTTAGCTCGGTGTCTTGCAACTTTTGATGCCTTGTGTATTCCATTTGCACAGATCTACTGCATTTGTCGAAGCAGCGCCAGATGTGCACGCTTCTATCTCGCCCCCGGCACAGCTCGGGCAGGGAGACTTGACGGCGATGGAGAGAGAGAGAGAGAAAGGATGACATGCCAACTACAACAATTACACTTCGCATGCCCCTGGTTTGGGAACAAACCAGTATAGCTACGTATCAGAAGGTGAATTGTCCATCTGTTTGGCTGGCTCATTGCCCGGCATTAATAAGCAACAAAAGTAGGAATATAGCATCAATCATGGGGGAGGTGACAGCTGTATGAGTGGTTGGGTCCATTTTTTGGGGTTGGTGGTTGGACTGGTGGGCAGTAGCTAACGGCTAACGAAGCAAACCATACAAATCACTGCTGTGAATATGTTACGCCATTATTCGAGTTGGTCCAGAAGATGACCAGTTGTCGGGGCATGGTGGGACGTTCCAACCACAGGCTGGTGATCAATATGTTTTCTTGGGTGTGGCATGCCTTACCACAACTGGTTCCACTGGCAGTGGTTAATAGCAACAAATGCCAACTGCCGAAACGACAGGCAGGCAACCTTTTAAAATCATCCGCCATTTCAGGGTGTAGTTTGCAACCGACCCTACCTTTCCAGTCGCCAATTTTCTAAGTGACCACCCTCAACAGTAGTGTAACAATCCCTACTTGAGCTTCCCGGGTTACCTACTACAGAGGAAACTGGAAGGATTGGGCAGTGACGAACCGATGGTACTAACCATCAATCGTGGGGCCTGATGGCAGTGATGCTTGTTGTCAACCGTTGAGCGGTGAAATGTTCATTTGTCCAGGATTCTTTGCCGCGAGTCCACCTTCACCTGTGGGTACACATCCGTCTTTAGATGTAGTTTAATGATTGTGTACAAAGTATTTGTCGGTTCTTACAGGGACAATTATTTCGGTAAACAATTTAATGAAACGTTGTTCCAGGATTCTTAAATCCATGATTCATAGGTAAAATGATATCAGATATCATCATTTGGGTAAACGATTTAATTGTGTGTAAATGATTCAAGACATAAAATAATCAAAAGTGGATAAATGATGATTTAGTTATTTATCCACCTTTGGGATTCCATGCTTTGTTTCCGGGCACGTGGGCGCTTGCGCACTTCGCTGCAGGAGAATGCTCGTTCGCAGCTCAGCACAGCAGGGACTTGCCATTGCTTTACAGCTGGGCTAGCTGCGAAATCCCCAAGATGGCACATGTTTCTCCTGGAGTTTTAACCTGTCGGTTGAAAAGGTTGTACATGAAATCCTGAATATCATCAACCCAGCAGCATAGTACGAAATGCCTCAAGGCTTTTCGTTCTAGTATGACCGGGCGCTACGGTAGAGGAAAAATGCGAGGCCCTCAACAGAACACACCATGCTATCAGCGGTTTGCATGCACTGATCGTCCAACTCCTTCTGTTTGCCCAAAAAATTCGACATGGCGAGGGATCAGCTGGCCATCGATTTGGAGGGAAACCGTTGTTTGAAGCAGCCGGTAGAAGCAATCCGTTCGATGATTATCGATGATTGATTGGTTTGCTTTCCCTTGGGTTCAAGCATGATTGATCCCAGCACAAGCAATATATAGGTTAAGAAAAGGCAGTAGCAGAATGGTCCTTAATGGGTTCTAATACTGGTGGAATCTGGTGGTTAATTCTTCTTTGCCCACTCAGCAGTGTTAATCATCATAAGCTCCTCACTTGTGTGAGCCTTGGGGAAGTTTCACCGTTTGGAAGGCTTTGACATCCAGAGCGCGTTGCTGGGTAGCAGCCAAGCGATTGATAATTATCAAGCATCATCAACCTGAAAATTGTGAAGTGTTTAATAATAACCGCTTAATAGTGTCTAATAATCACTTATCAATGACAATCATAATGTTTGAAAATATTGTTATGATTAACTTAGATAGTGATAATCAATTACCAAATCAAGTCACTTAATCCACCTGTTTTAATATCAACTCTGAACCAGTGGTGAAGCTAAAGCGCCTGAGGTTTGAAGAAGCAGCTGCAGGAGCAGCAGGACCAACATACTGCGCAGCTTCAGGACGAACGCCGCGAATCAAACGCAACGCCGGGGGTGAAGGTACCCGGGAGATCTCATGTTGAAATCTATGATGGCCGGGTGATCTTTGAGCAGCACAATGATCAATGCATGTGGCCTGGCAATTGATCATCCATGATATGGAGTTATGATGGTTAATGTGATGATGAAGCAGTACAATGATCAATCGGCGGAATAGTGGGTATACTGATACTGGTTTCAATAGTTAACCATGAAATTCCTGACAGGGGCTGAGGGGAATTGCTAGTGTTTCTCATTGCTAGTTGCGGTGGTTGACCGGCTGGTGAATGGTCAATCGTAGAAGAATTGCTGACTAGAATGGCTGATCATGATGGTTGATGGTGATCATTCAATGATGCTAGACTGGTCAACGATGGTTTATGAAGGTGACCAAAAGGTTATTGATTTTCGAGGTAGCGGCTATGTATTGATGATTTAGTTCTTACCAATATCAATATTCCTAGATGTTAACAGTTAAAAGCATCATGAAGTGATGATCATTAAGTCATTCAATCATTATTGTCAGTGTTGATGGCTGCTCACCTTCAGCCCCGCTGAACCTTTGGCGCTGGAGGGAGGATTGATCAATAAATCACATTAAACCGTTACTGCTAATATCTGCTAATTGATCAACATCAGACAACAGTTCATTGTTAGCCATGAAGCCGTTCAATGTTAAGTAGCTATGATCATCAACTAATGGATCATTAAATCATTACTGTTAACTGTTCATTAGATAATTCGTTAAGTCATCAAAACATTAAGTCATGAAATCATCACTGCTAATTGATCAACAGTTGGCAACATTAAATCCTTAAAGCATCAGACCATTACTGCAAACTATTCATTGTTACTATTCGTTGCCATCCTTAACTAATTAGACCATTAAATCTTCGCTGCTAATTGTTCATCATTACTGCTATTTAACAGTTGCAACGGTTTTTTACTAGTCATTAGTAGCTTTATAAGTTGCGGGTTGTCAACTTGTTCGCCGCAACCGTTGCCATCCTTCTGCCGCTTCAGGACCTAGATGCCGCTCACCAAGAGCAGCTGAGCAGCGCCAGCGAACAGCTGGAGACACAGCGCCAGGCGCCGCGCCGGCGCCGCGGTGGGTGCCATGACGTGGTGAGGGATGGTGGTTCTATGGTGGTGAGGTGGGGGGATGGTGGCTCTATATGGGTGTAAGACTTGGTTAGAGTTGGGTGATGTGCTTGATGTTGTTTTTGTGTGTGTGCTTTTTTTTCGGTGGTGGTAATTAGTGCGATAGAGATGGTGCAATGTGATCATTCTTGATGGAGAAGCGGTTTTAGTGTGGGTATGGGGCATGGTGGCGTTTCCATGAACCTTCGGTAGATTATCAAGAGATCAATGATGGGTGACGATGAAGGGTGACTAGAGATGATGGTGAACAGCGGTCATCAAATTATATGTTTGCTTTCGTATCCGTGAGCCAAATTTCACCGTTCATGAATAAGAATTGCCAACTGCGAAGTAGTGGGATGATTGTGGTAGACACTGATCAATAGGTTTATGCAGTTTATGTTTTATCATGGTTGGTGATGATTAATGATGGGCAATTATTTTTCGGGGGTTTCTAGGTGTTGCAAAAATCCAAGAACTTACTATTTCTATGCTGGAATCCTGTTTCATTGTTTGTTGTTTGGTATCCTTTAGGGTTTGTTTGTTGGTATCCTATGTTTTTTGCATGTTATTTGTTGGTCCTGCACGTATGCCTTTGTATATTCAGCTGCCCTTTGCTTTGTGAAGAGTTTACGCATGCTTGACTTTCTTCATGTCTTTACATGCATGCTGATTCACTGATAGTAGATGTTTTGTCGTGGGCGTCTGCTAGGTAATACCGCCAGATCGCAACCATCACAAGGCATTGCCAAGCACAATTCACGATCCGCGCAATGTTTTATCAATGGCAACAATGCATCGCTGCCCATCATTGCTCGGATCCTTTTAAGTGATCACATACCATCAACTGATCCTCCAGGAACCATAGCCAAAACATCAATGAGGCAAAATGAAACCGTTAAGCATTTGCAAACCATCCATTAGTTGCAAAATCAAGTGACAATAAACAGTTTGCACTTGACCATAAAGGTTGCCCGTTAACAGTCATGGCAGTTCTCACCAGTTATCCATTGCTGTATGGATTCATTACCAGTGAACCAGGCGCTTTGGAAGACCCACAGTTGTGCCGTTAGCCCGCGCCCTGGAGAGGCCTATGTGCGACAGATGGAGGAAATGCGCGAGTCTCTGGATCAACAGCATCAGCAGGAGCAGCGCTGCCGGCTCGTTCCCTTCGGAGTGGAGCGGCGCTTGTCGCTCGCGTTGGTGAAACTGGGTGCAAGGAGTTCAAGGAGGCCCATCAAGCTGTACACCGCACTTTTTGCTCTGGATGGCCTACCCTCAAAGTTGTTGGTATCTTGCATCAAGAACCACCAATCAATCACCACTAACCAGCAGTTAACCACCATTTGATCATCATGGTTTTTAAGCGTGGCTGCAAGTCACCATTTGAGAGTTGATGACCACGTGCCAACCCGTTTATCAGTGCCCTCTTCAAAGTCAGCGTGGGCACCAATGAACCCATGCTATCCTTTATCCTCATCAGCAAAAGCAACCAACACCACAGGTTGCTGGGTGAGGTGGTTGCTTGCTTGGTTGGCACCCATCAACTGACAATCCACCTCACCAGGAGCAAGAATCCTTAAAGACGCAAGAGCAGGAACAGGGCCGTCGCTTTCAGGACGCAGCGACAGTTGCTGTGCTGGTTGCGGATAGCCTGATTGTTGTTGTTCAGTAAGTTAGTTTTTGTTTGTTGGTTTTGTAGTAGTCAACAAGCAATAAATGGTAATCATTGATGGTTAGCATTTCAGTCAAACCGTATTAACTACGTAGCGAAATAAATGTTCATCAACCATCATCAACCTGTGTTTAGTCATTAATGTTCGCTGACTAATCAAGATGACTAGCATTTGAATTATTAGGTTCTCTGATAATAAATCATCAACATTACTTATGTGAACCTTACCAAAGCATTTCTATCTTCACTAAAAATCATCCAACATTTCTGTTTGTGTCATACTTCCTGGTTGCGCAGGAAGAACTGCAACAGCTTCGGGAGCGCGAAGCACAACAGCGGCAGAAACACGAGGAACAAATGAAGGAGATGAGGCACACACCACGGCCAGTTCTGGCTGCTGGTTGGGAGGGAGCGGGGCCAGGAGCCAGGGCTGTCCTTATAGCCGTTTAAAGAGGGAGCTAAGGAGCTACCAGGAGGGCCGTAAGCAAATCGTAGTGATTGCTAGGTTGATGCGGTGGCTATCACTGATCATCATGAGAGGTGTTTTTTCATTTCAATGTCTGCTAAACAGCTATTCACCATGGACCGTCATGATCGATTGATGCCAAGCATCACCAGCAATGGATGAAATAAGGATCATCAACCACTATGAATTCAACATTGCACTTGTATATCAATTGGTATCTATCAAACATGCCAACGGCATTGTCATGCGCTTGGTGGCAGGTTCTACTTGGATGTGCAGCTGGGACTATACTGTATGTGAGATATGGCCATGGTGACACTGCAAGGTAAGACCCTACAACTGGGCCCCATCACTGCCCATCACCATGCTTACGAGCAACTGACCTAGTTCCACCCTGTTTCAAGTAAGTTCTGCCATGGTTACCAGTTGCAGTCGTCATCCACATCCAGTGGGCCATCTCCCTGGTGACGCAGGGCCAGAGATGAGGAGAGACAGCGGAAGATCCAAGAAGACCTCGGGGAGGCAGGATGGATGGCAGATGCTGAGGGGCTTGTGTCCGATTTCGAAGCGGTTAATGAGTGCTCAACAAACAGGAATATGGCTATGGGTCAACATTAACCCACCAATAATGGGGGATAATGAACAATAATAAGGGAAAAAGTGGTCAATGATAGGGGAACCAGGGGTACAGGGTTTTGACCCACAGCCATATGACGGTTAATAATGGAGAAGGAAGAGGGCTAATGATGGCAAATGGACTAACAATTGGTTATATTGGTTAATGATGGGAGTTCATGATGGCGAAGCATCTGGCTGGTGGTTAGAGAGCGGGGCCAGGAGCCAGGGGTATCCCTTTAAAGGCCCTTCAAAGGGGGAGCGATTTGGAGCTACAATGGGTGGTGTAATCATTTTTTGATAATTGGCTAATGAACTTATGATTGGTTATTGATTAAGAAACGGTGATGGTAGACTAATTTGGTTGGTGGTTTGATTGACATACTGGAAATTTCCCAACTCTCAAACAGATGGTTGGTTGACAAGCATGTTTTCATGACGGAGTGGTTCAACCACCAATCAGTGGGGAAGATACGACACGTATGCTAGGCAAGGATTGATACTTGCCAATGCTGCTAGTGGGTAAACTTGTTAGTTGATTCTGCTCAGCAGTGATGGCTGCTGAACAAACATGGTCATGTACCATGGTGAAGGCTTGGGAGTTGCTCAACTGGGTCAACAGGCTCAACTCACCTAGTGACCAAGAAGCATATCTTAGTGTCTAGCCTCGTGGTGAGGAGCAATGATGATCTAAGTGAGAGGAACTTCCGAACCCTTTTCACATTGGTGGTCGCTCATGATCGTTCATGATTGGTTAGGAGGTTCTTAGTGATGAACGATTGATGGTTGGCTATGCCCAGTCTGACTGGCTATGGGGCCTTGAGGGGTGATCCGCGTTGTCGATCAAGAGCTTGGAAACTGGGCAGGTCTTACTGGGCAGATGCCTCATTCCTTGCTTGAGCTGGGCCCCTATCATGAACCATTGTTTTCCCGATTATTGTTGGTTATTATCCTTCATTATCGGTTGGTTAATCTTGATCTCTGTTGGTTTCCATCCTGAGCCCCCCTGATTCGCTGGGATGCTGCCGTTCGGGCTCCAACAAATGCTGCGAATTTCAGGGGGGATGTGACAACGGACACCACCGCCAGCTTTGTGGTGAGCCATGGCACCGCTGGCGAGCAAGTCGGTGCTGTTCATCAATGGCAAGGACACCATGCGCCTGCTGCAGGACCAGGGGGCGGGAGGGCCAGGGTGATGGGTGATCTTTTCAGGCATGATTTTTGAATTATGAGTTTTATAGGTTTTTGCTGTAGTTCAACCCGAGATGGCGATGAAGAGAGAGATAGGTTTTTATTGGCGTGATGTTTGTTGGTGGTTAGATTGACATTATTGGCTTCCCCAAATGTATTAACAAATGGTTGGTTGGTTGACTGATATGATTGAAAGAGGTTGAAACCACCAACCAGGATATTTCTGTATGGATGAATTGATATAAATGTTCATGTTTAGATGTGGGCAAATCGTAGCAATAACCGGATTGCATGTCTTCGCACAAGCAAAATGATGGTAACCCACATGGACCCACCAATAGCCAAGCAGCAATAGAGATTTGCAGAAGCAGCAGCATGATAGTCGATCATCGTCACATGAATGTCAAGGTTTCGATGGGTCCGTGCACAAGATGTGTCCAAATCATTTTGGTTACGGGTAGTCACCATCAAACCTGACGTGAACTGTCACAAATCATTATTTTGTTTGTATTCACTGAAGTTGTTTTTACCAGTAGCGCTGTGAAGCATTGATAAGCGATTGTGAACTATAGTGAACCACCATTCTCAACCATTGCTGTCCAATATCAACTATACTCATCCACAATAGACAACGAAGTATCAATCATGATTCCTCACGCTGCATCATTCCTAACCCCTCAACTAGCTGTCATACATCCCCACTATTATCATCAACCCATTCTTCAGCTATCATGAACCATCATTACGCCTCATTAATCACAGGAACTTGCCATCACATTACCATCACATTACCATCACATTATCATCACCTTACCATCACCTTACCGCCATTCAGTCTCATCAACCATCATGAATCCTTTCTTCAACCCATGGCACTGGCACCCCAGGACGAGAAGTGGGAGGCCATGTGCGAGCCGCTTGGAGCAATGGTGCCACAAAGTGAGCAGTGGCAGTCGTCATGTGACTATCCTATATACATCAACCGTGGCATTCATATGTCTATCAAAAAACATATGCTAGGTAGCATTCATGTTGTTTCATAATTTTCTTTCATGTTGTGTCGTGTTGTCCTATGTGATGCGTGTGTATGTATATATATGTGTGTGTGGCATGATTATGTTTGTCAATTTTTCGTACATACCCATAACTCATATTTCTATGATCATCAAAGTCGCTGGTCATCTTGAAACTCAACTCCCAAGAAGTTGCCATGCGTGCACCTTGTACCACGCCCACGGCATCAGAGCTACGACCGCAGCACAGAATCGGCCAAAATGTGTGGGTTGATCGTTGTTTCACTGGATTTGTTGATGGGAAAATCTACGGGAAACCCTGGTCAGAACCAACAGTTTTGAGAGTTTTTGTGTGAGTTTTCCTATCATGTCTTGGATCACTGACAGGTGTTGCAGGAGCTTGTTTGCCAGGCATCCCCACGACCCCGTTGTGAAGATGTTTTGTTCCCAGAACCAAGCATCAGCAGGTGTGACTGCTGAGATGCTTGGAACCTGAAAATTCGGTGCCCGTGACCAATGAGTTGTGGGCACCATGTTTAACCAGGTTGCAACTATCCTCAGAAATCATTCACCCGGTTTCTTGGGTTGTGAAACCACTGGTCTCATCAGAAACCACCAATGAGTCGATACATGTTGATACATTTACTACCATGATCTACCAGAATCTACCACCCTCATTGACGAACTCTGGCTAGCAGTGGGTTGAGCAGGGTATGGATGACACAAAACGACGCAGAACCCTGCTACGCTCCGGTGATCCAGCTGCATGCCATGGGTGGTGATTGTAGTGGCTACTAGTAACAAAACATGTCATTCAATGAATGCTTAAGCACATGGAACAGCAAGAACACATTGTTTAACATCCACCCGATCTACATATGCACGCACATATTGGTTTACGTATCTATGGATGAGACTATCATACACCAGACATGTACGTTTAGATATGCCTTTACTTGTCTTGATAATAAGTGCATCTCTACATGTACGCCGCTATGTACGATGGTTGATTGCGTGCACAAGGCTGGTCACCATCATTCCGAAGATCAGCACGGACGTCCACGGGGGCTCCAACCCGTCCGGCGCGTCGGTTGTGCATAGTCATAAGCATATGTGATATGGATGGGCGTCATATACCGGTGCAGTACTGGCAATGATGTACATAGTCATGATGAATATGACTCAGTGAGGGTAAATATGGTTGATAAGCTTATTCGTGAGGGTCATTACTGATTTGTCAACCTGTTAACGTGGTATTGTAATCAGTGGCCAAGACTGGTATGTGGTCAATATCAGCGGCCAGCCGCATAGAGTTTCTATAAAGATATGGCAGCTAACACAATTGCTCATGTACTTCCCTGTGGCTATGGGTCAGTGTGCTATGTGTAGTGCTATTGGTGACTTCATTGTAGATTGTAAGTACTACCTCTTGTCATTATCATACATTGTGCTTTGCCATGCGGTGGTCTCTCACAATAAGGGACCCCCCCAAATCATCCTTAATTGTCCGTCTATAATAAGAATTCACCAACAGGAGGTTTCTCAAAATAGGGAACCCACTAAAATGGTTTATAATGCATGGTCTTTAATGTTTAAACTTGGGCGTCTCCTATTTTGAAAAACACCCAAATCATGTCAGAGTCATTGTTACAACAGTCTAATTCCCAGTTCATGTTATAATGATCATGCTCATTTAGATTTCATTGAGCATGTTATCACCAAATCTGTTGATCATCAATCCAGCCTCCCAGAGAACAATAGTGATTCAAAAGGATAAAAGCCTTCCATGGACATAGTAGGCTATGTAGGCTCAAATGATCGATACCCTTTGACGGAGATCAGTGCCGAAAACATCATGGGTCGTTAAACTAAAACATTGCCATTTTGTGGTTCTTGCCGGGTGTTGTTGGATTCCCATGAAGAAGTGGAACTGGACACGGGGAGAAGCGGAGCAGCTTGACCATATACAACATTCTTATGCAACACTCATTTACCGCCATTAGCCTATGTGTAAACAAGCCTTAACTGATCATTGGGCTGCATTGGCGGCATCGACCAGTTGATAAAACAACGATTCATGATCAATTCATACTGCAATTGAGCTTTGTTTCTGGAACCCTTTGTTCATGATATTGAGAATGATATTGTCAATAGCAGTGCGAATCAGTAGAGTTTCAATCGCGGATAGCAATAGCAATCATAATAGTTTCACTATTGTCAATCATCACTGGCTCGCCACTTAATATTAACAATATCAATTGATACTGTTCATCATGGACAAGACCAATCAATATCGACATTACTGGTTTCACTAGCTGATCATGTTTTTTCACATGTTAAGCCAACATTACCTATCTCATTAGCTATTTAACCATGACTTCACCGTCACCACCCATGCGCTTCACCATGGCAGCATCGACGCCTGCAGGACTCCTACGTAGACCTGGCCCAAGGGCGCTATGGCCCCTTCCGCGCGCACGTAGCGATCAAAGTGCCCCTGTGGGCAGTGCTTCGCTGGCAGCTGGGGGATGGCTCGTTGGGGGTTGGATGTGATCGAGATGGATGCTGTGGAAGGCATGATGCACAATGGGTGGACTATGGTAGACTCCAGCGATGGGGAGGGAGAGAATAGATGGGCGCAATTAGTAACTAGATATGACTAGATGATATAGAAGTGATTCAAGCCATGATTCATCTACTAGTTGCCTAGGTTGTTGTTGCGTAGGTTTTAGGGATGGTTGGCGATCACCGCCAGGTCCTTCGCTACGAGCTTGATATCGATCAGTTTACAGCGCTTGGGAACGTCATGCTGTTGGCTTCTAGCATCTTCTAGCACTTGAATGGGTGTTTCTCAAAAGTCAGGACCCCCAAATATCATCCAGTTGATCAATCATTTTTTGGTAATAAACCATTTTGGAGGTCCCTATTTTAAGAAACCCCCTATTACAAGAAATTGTTAAAATAAAGGATGATTTGGGGGTCCCCTGCCTTGAGAAATCAACATTTGACTTTGATGGAAGATATCAGAGTATTTCCATGATTTGCCAACCGATTCATGGCGGTGATTGAAAAATTCAAGCTTGGTGGGGGATTCATGGTCATTATTGGTATCACCAACACTGGCACTTCCCCATAGTAAGTATTGGCATCATGGTACCTATGGACGACCACTCGCTTGTACACTTGAGTTGTCACTCGCTTGTACACTTGAGGTATCACTCGCATGTACACTTGTGACATGTACATGACCTCCCAGCCCATCCCATGTCCCACCCCATGTCCCACCCCATGTCCCACCCCATGTCCCACCCCATGTCCCACCCCATGTCCCACCCCATGTCCCACCCCATGTCCCACCCCATGTCCCAGCCCATGTCCCACCCCATGTCCGTGTGGAAGTGCGCAAGTGAGTGACCAGTGGTGGGTGAAGTGCGCAAGTGAGTGAGAGTGCGCAAGTGAGTGACGAGTGAGGTGCGCAAGTGAGGGTATGGCCGTACCTATTGGTATGATCAGCACGAACGGCATCTAGCCATGTGACCCATGCCGCTCATGGTTCTGGCAGCCCAGGCATTGCAGATGGAAGAACAGCAGCACTGCAGCATCGAGTTGCCCAAATGGATGGAGGACCGGGCCAAGCTGAATGCCCCAAACAACGACTCGATGTCAATGGTCGCATTCACCGGTTTTGGTCAACAAATCTTTGGCGAGTAAGCTGGTGCAAACCAGGAATAGTGAGGATATGTCAACTTTAGGGGGCAGATGGGGGTATATGGGGTGTCTCGTGCCCTGGTGTTACAGCATGTTTCCCCGTGCCCGGTTGATGGCGGATTGACCTCGTACCATTTAAACTTTGGGCGCAGAGCATCCGGCATCGCAAACGCATATGACTACCTGTATGGCATGAATTGCTTTCTAATTTTTCCTCAAGGAGAAGGAGAAGGGAATGGCAGAGGATCTTTTCATCGCCAGTGTTACGTGAGCAGGAAAATACCAGAACAAAACAAGTGGCTGGCATTTCGGCTATCAATACGGTATCAACGCGGCCACTTGAACTGCTGAGCCAGTACCAATGCTGGTAGAAATGCACAAGGTCATGGTGACGATACATGACTGGCCCTATCACTAAGAACATCTAAGAACCACTATTCGACTATTCACCACTGACATGAACGATAATCAGCACTTATTGCCCCTATGATTCACCATTGACAAGCCATCACCACTTGGATCCCATCAATGGTTTCCAGCCATGGTAACCAGTCACCCCGGCCGTGACCTCAGCCATTCCACGCTGCCAGGAGGATCAGTTGAAGGCGCTGTGTACCGAAGAAAAGTCCCGTACCAACGACTTTGGGGAGTTGCCGAGCAGGCGCCTGGCCGGTGGCACTGGGATGTGGCTGTACAGCAGGGCATGATGGACATGTTGCGCATTGAACATCAGGTTGTTGGAATTGATGATGTTGAAAAATGGAGATTAGCTGACATAGTAGCACATGTTGGTTGTTTATTTCGTATTGCAGTTCTTTTTTGCTGCAAAGCTGTCCGGAAATCATCCACTTGTAGGACAAGAGCAGTTACAACCAGTCTTTTGGTCCTAATTTGTTGTTGAGCATCTCCGGTGTTTGCTATAACTTCCTGTTGTTGCCAGTTGAGCGTGTCATTCTCCGCAATCCGTCCCCAGCTAAGATCTGCTTGAGAGGCCGTCCAACGTTGCACCCTGGGACTCCAGTGGAACGTGCTTTCAATGGGCAAAACCCGGTCAACTATGGCAAACCCATCAGAAACTCTATGAGAAATGGCTGGCATCCGGCGATTCATCCAACCGGCCCTGAATGATTCTGATTGATGAAGCATCCTTCCATAGGCTTGACTTAGATCATGAATTAGCGATATTTCCATACATTTCCTTCCTTCCGGCTTCATTTCTCAGATCCCATGGGTCCAAAACTCTACAGGAAAACCCCATCCCCATGGGAAACTCGTCGCTCCAGGCACTACATGGAGATCGCCTTTGCCCTGTTACCTCGTCCCAAGGCCGTTTGGCGGTTGAAATTCGTGGTTCAGAAAGGGTGGTGCTGATTAGTGGTGATGACTAGTACTGCTATTTCATCATTGATCAAGAAAGTGCTTGCAAGAGAGTTTACAGCGGCAAATGTAGTTAATGATGATTAGTAATGGTTGATGATGGTAACATCAGTGGTTGGTGCTATTGGTTGATAATGCTCCATAGTGATTTGGCGATGCTTCTAGTCGCTGACCATGGTTACCCCCTAGCAGCTACAGCTCACTGTTTGGAGGAGCTAGCTTAAAGCTAGCTAGGTTGCTGCACTGCCAAACTGTGGCATCTTCAAACTACGAAACCCTCTTCCATGACGGCTGGCGGGATGACCCGGTTGTAGGTTTCCACCCTGCAGGATGTCAGGCACCAAGATGGATGGCTTGACATCATTTCTTTTGACCATTTGGGGATGGTAACAGAGCTCCGTGCACAACATCCACAGGTCATGGTGGCCTCACAACCCTTCGACGTGCAGGTCTTCGGTGGGAGGGAGAAGTACCGACAGAGGATTCTGATGCTCCTCCGTGAACTCATCGAAACTCAGCGGCACCGTTACCGTCGCTCTTGCAGTTCAGGGTCAGCCATTCTTGAGAATGGCTGGTTGGTGGTTTCAAACATTTTTTATTGCCCCTACTATTAACAAAGGGTTGGTCGGTTGACTGATATTTGTCATGGGGGCTGCAAACACCAACCAGGTGACCATTGTCGACCACCATGAGCTGTCGCTGAATCATTATTGACCGCCAGTGACCGTGCTTAATCATCATTCAGAAACCATGGAGTGGTCATTGTGACCATCATTAATGGCTACCCAGGATTAATAAACCCCTGGTTTATTAATTGGGGGGGTTACCATTTTAATGGAAAACCAAGGCTTTTAGGGGATACCCCCTATTAATCAACCAGGGGTTTATTAATCCTGAGTAGCCGTTAATCACTATTAACCATCCCTCATCAGCCATCATCAACTGATCATTTGATTCAACCATCATTAATCATGATCAACCAGCGGCTTAACCACGCGTGAACCAAAATTTTAGTAAACCATGATGAACCATCATGAAAATTTAAGAAATTAAACCACTCATTAAATCATAACCATTGATTCGCCACTATTAATTTATTAGCTGGTTACTGACTGTCACTCACTGGCTCACTGGTTGCTAACCCCTAATCATGATCAGTCCTTGTTAACAACCATCATTAGTGGTAATCAGTGAGTGATGGTTAATCATTTTGATAACCACAAATCATAACCATTAGTCCTGGTTAATCACTCACTGGTCGATGATGGTTGTTAACAATCATTCCCTGACCAACCATCAACCACTCACTGCTTGTTAACCACTAATCAAAACTGAAACAGTTATTGAAACGGACTGCTATTGAAACTATGAAAACCACTGTTATTGATCAATTGATAAGTCCTTGTTCAAAATCATTCACTGACCAACCATCATCAACCTTCAGCCACGCTCAGGAGCTACGAAGGCACAAGATCCTGCAGGGTCTGAAGCCACTGGGCGGTGCGCTCGCGCGGTGCATTGGTGGTTGGCAATGGTACTGGCTGTTGGTTCACTGATGAATTGATGGTCAAGCATCATGTTGATGGTTCATGATGGAGATTGCTAATGACTTATAACTATCAATGATGATTCACCAAGGTGATGGTATTGACAATGATTGATTTATGATGATTTCATGCTTACTCCTTCTTGCTCTTTCAAATGGCAATCAACGGAAAGAAAGAGAATGATTTGATGAACAACTCCACCCTGCGTTGTCCCAAGGACCTTGGATGCTACAGACTTTGAGCTGAAGGCGGCGGATGGGGCAACAAGTTGGCTCTAAAGTTGGAATTGATGATGGGGTTGAGCTATGTTAAGCCGGTTCATTGATGGTTAAGCTGGTGAATCGACAATCAAGAATTAAGCGTGTTAATTGATGCTTGCGCTAGTTCATCAATGGTTAATTAGCTGGTGCATCAGAAATCCATGGCCAAACTCTAAGCAGCAACGGTAGCCACAAACTGAACCCTGAACAATCGGCCCACCATGGCAGCCAGTTGCCGTCAGGCAAGGTCACCGGCTTCAACCATCATTTGATCCTCAGCTCAACCATCACCCAGCTTCTGAACCAGCTTAACCAACTGTGAATACTCACCACTTCTTAACCTAACGATAGCCCATCCACCATCCATTAATCACCATCAGTTCCTTGTCACATGCCAGGTCGCCATGTTCATGATGTTCTCCGCCAGGTCCTAATTCACCACCAGTCAATCATCAACTCACCACCAGTAAGCGGCTTGCTAACCATCATTCCAAGCCACCAGTTGCGTGTAATCGCCAGCTCACCAGCAGCCATCAATTCACCAGCTTGCACTTCGCATCCTTCCAACCTCCATCAGTTGCGTGACATCGCCAGGTCCCCCAGGTCCGTTCACCATCCATTCACCACACCAGCATCAGCTCACCATCAGCCCCATCAGTTGATCATAGTTGATCACATCGCACCCCCATCAGTTACATCACTTCATCGCCAGGTCACCAACATGTCTGCCGCGGAGATGAGTTGCTTCCGCACGCGGTCCTTGCTGTGGCTGGACTCCATCAGCGATCTGCTGCGCAACCGGCAGCTGGAACTCAACGAGGACGTGCCTGGAACGCAACGGACGTGCTGCGGGGTGGGGGGGAATGGCGGAGCCGGTGGCTACGGTTGGTTGAAGTTGGTTGAGGTTGGTTGAGGTTGGTTGGTTACGGCTGGTTGAGGTTGAGGTTGGTCATATAAGGTGGTTTGAGGTGGTGTAAGGTTGAGGTTGGTTCAGCTTGGCGAAGGCTGGCCACTGGTTGGCTGATGTTTCATGACTGATTGAGAGGGATGTGCCAAGTATGACAGGTTTCGGCTGGTGGGTCAGCCCGTGAAGAGCCACCGGAGATATGAGAGTGATATGGCTGTGGATCAACACTAACCATCCACAGAAAATGGTTAGATGAACATCCCAAGAGCTGGGAAGTCATGTATGGTAATCATTGCTGGCATGTACCTGGCAGCGTTCTTTGGTGACTGAGAGTCATGCTGTTGATGTTTGTCGTTATTGCAAGTGTAATAGATATCTGTGATGAATGGGCATCATTTGGTGTTCATTATTGCAGTAACTGCTAAAATTGCTTTGTTTCAGTAACTGCTGTGATTCCTCAGTAACCCGCACCCCCCACTAAAAGGAACCAAGGCAGCTATATGATAAGTCAACCATTATTCACAAACATTCCTGTTTGCAATTGCTTACTGTCGGTTGCTTACTATGTAATTCACAGTGATTGCTGATACCGGATATACCTTTTGAGATGCCAGTGCTATACTATGACTAACAATCGGATATCATGTGCAACAAGCAGCCATCCAAGGATATACTCATAGTGTTCTTTGGGATCGATAATCATCATTAGCGATTGTAAGTTGATGATTGGTGATAGACCCTGTGAGACAATGAGATTCTGTGTAACCAGATTGCTACCCTTGGGTAACCCAAGCTGGCAAGCAAAAATCTATTCTTGGATAAAATGCTGACTAACACGGAGGGTAAGATGTACAATGAGTAGAAAACCAGTGCTCACCACTAGTACTTGGAGAAAAATCCAGAAGTAACCACGGTGAATAAACCGTGCTTCAGCCTTCTAAAGCATTGCTATTCTCAATCCTCTAAGGGGTCCCACTACTGGTGTCAACTCACAATAAGCGCTGCTAACCTCTTAACCTGCGATTCATCAGCAACCAACCACTCTTTGCCAGTCTTTACCACTACAACCAACACAAAAACATCATCAAATCCCGTACTGGCAATGTTTAATCATCAATTCGCCATCATAAACCATCATAGAGCCATCAATGAACCACTATAAACCACCAAAAAGACATCACAAAAACCATCAACTGATTAACCCCACTATTAGCCATCGTGAACCATCATAAACCACCATCAAAGCTATCAACCACCACTATTAACCCCACCATGGACCCATCCCCAAAACCCTCACCACCGCCCCCGCATCAACCATCCTCCCCCAGCTGTCATGGCTAGGTGGACATGGTACCCGAGATCGTGCCGGCCGACAGCAGTGAGCCACCACCAATGGGGCCATAACGAGCAGCGCGGCCGGGGTTCCATGGCAGTGATGAATTCCAAAGGTTAACAACTACTGAGGCCAGCAGTGGCTGATAGCTGTTCATGGTGTTTCGCAGCACTGATTTTTTTTCATATTAGTTACGATGAGCCACTATAAACCATGATCAGCCACAAAACGCTAATCTTTGGGTAGGTTGATCTGAAAATCAATGGCTAAACCAGCCAGGTTGACCAGCTAAAAATCACCACTGGTTCAGTAAATCAGCTATCAATGGTAGACTCATGGCCAGCAAGACAGGAGCACTGCCTGCGTTTTCGTGTCAGCGATGGGTCATTGTGCCGAATGACCGCCATGTGGGAGACGCGACGCCTCGGGGGGAAGACCGAGAAAAAGACATCGGTGGATGGAACTGGTGCGAAGGATGGTGAGTTGAGACTTGTAGACGTGCTGGTAGTACCTAACAATTATTGATAAAAAGTAACTAAGGTCATCTTAATGTTCGTAGCGGGCCACGTGTAGTGAGGGTCAAGGCTTTGACCATCAAGTTTGTGGAGGATATTTTTTTCGCAACAATGATGGTTGGAATTTGTGGTTGATGATGGTACACCAGGGGTAGAGGGTTTTGACCCACAGCCATGTTAGTAAATAGTAATTGGTAATCGTCAGTGATAAAGCGTATATAATTTAGCTAGTTGTAACTGGCAACAGGTAGTGATAAAGAGTAGTTCAAATCTTAGCAATGAGTACCAGTTGATGATGGTGGGTAAAAGGGTTGATACTTGCCCTGGTCAGCTTTGGATTTCCTATTGTTTTGTAGTGGGTGATGGTTAGTCATGCTGCAATGCTTACGGGTGAGGAAGACACACAAGCTCAACCAACAAAATTACGGCATATCATGGCATCGCTTTTTGGATGCCGTTGATAGACAAAAAAGAAAACAAGCCATGACCCAGTTGTCATCGCTGGTAGTTGGATCATGGGGTTAGCATTAGCCATGGCCGTCCATTTATGCATAGAGTCGCTACCATCATTGAATGTGGAGGTGAGCTGGAAATGGAGAGAGATACCATCGGCTCGCGACATTGAAAGCAGCATCATGGTGCCTAAAGCCTTCAGAAGGTGACACATGCACCGTCGGCACACATGCTGGTTACCCAATCCCCCAACAGTGCTTGATCATATTCACGTTTCATCCCCATGGTTGCTTCAACGCTTCCCTTTCTTGGTGAAAGTTGTTGAGTTATATCCCTATGTTGTTGATTTATGCGGTCCATGGTTACATTTTGTTGCTGGTTTTTGTGACTATGTTCCCGAGAAAGCTGCTGGACATCCTTATTCTTGTACAAAATGCAATATCACCCAACTAAAGCATCATATTCAAAAATGGCATTCCCCTTCTTGATGGTGATATGAGTTCTACAACTTCTATCAGTTGGCTATTTGAGTTATGCCCATTTTTGCATCACCTCTATCCCAACAAAAACGATTTTGACCAAAAAAGTGTAAATCCATGGATTTTTTGTTGTTAAAGCTTAGAAAACGATCATATCCCAAAGAAAGTTCCATACAAAAGTATGATCGTGATAGCGTTAAAGAAAAAGCTATCAAAATCATCATACCCTACAAAAAACAAAAGCCCTGATTTTTGATCCCTATGGTTCTATCCCTGTGGTGATGTCCCATAGCCAAAGACCATAAGTTTGCTTATATCCTCATTATTGTTGGTTGTTTTCCCCTATCATTAACCATTTTGCTAACCACTGGTAAACACCATCATTATCCAGCTATTGTCCATGAACCAGCTATTACGTCTCCCTCATTATATTCAACATTATTGGTGGATAGTTAAACTTTTCAGCAAAGAACCTGTAGCAGTCAGGAGCCAAAAAAGAAAAGTTAATGACTGGCTAAAGGTGTTTTTTTGCCATTAGCCAGTCAACTTAGCCCAGTTGTTAACTGCTAAAGTAGTTAATGACCATTAGCAGTTAACAACTGGGCTATTTTCCATAGCCCGAACAACTGATCCCAATCCCACCATATCCATGGCGCTGCTGGAGGCCTTGCGTGACAGCTCCAAAGCGGACCTGGAGAAGCGGCTGCTGGAGGAGCGCGTCAACGACTCCAAGGCGTGGCTTCCCGAAGCCAAGGGCGTGGTAACGAAGCTGCGGTCAGGTGAGGTGGATGTGGTTGGTAAATGATGCTGGGTGGTGGTCGAAAATAGAGGCATAATGACTAACAATAGTGGCTAAAGAACTTTTTTTGGGCTTGTCCATGGCGGTACCCCTTCACCAACGAAATTCATGGTGATGGCTGGTGATGGTTGATGAATGCTTGATGGGTTGCTACAAATGATTGTAAACTGGGCTTGGATGCGGCCGGATTTGGTGAGTTTGGTTGGTGATGGATGGTGATGGATGGTGATGGTTGATGAATACTTGGTGATGGATGGTTGGCTGGTGAAAACTGAGTAACTTCAGGTTACTTTCACCTTCCAGTTGGTTACTCAAGTTTTCAAAAGAAGCATGGTTGATTCACCATATTTTCACCATGCTTCCCTTTGATTGCTCATGAGATCTAATCTTTCAGTTTAATTACTGAACCGTTAGTGATTAGAATCAGTGCCAATAAACCAAGGAATCATCATAAGATCCTCACCAAACGTTGACAATGAGTTCCTAGATCACTAAGAACCAATCATTAGATCTTAACCGATGGACTCGCTCGTTGGAATCTTAGCCAATCATTTCTTAACCAAAGTGATGATTTAGAATCTTAAGCAACTAATCACTAACAGTAACTTGACAGTAACTAATAGTACCAAACTAATTATTTTACTTAACGGTAACTCCTTCGCTAATGAGTTCCTGTCTGAGTCCAGCTCCCTGAACGCTGAGCAGCCAGGCGGAGATGGATCAAACCCGCAGCATCTTGGAGATCCAGCAGGAGGATGGACAGCGCTGATTCACCGCAGGGTGGTGATGGTAGCATTGAATGATGATCAGGGCATGGTGAATTTATGGTCGATCTGCGGAATTAATGCTTATTCCTAAGATTAGTGAGTGATGATATTAGTGATGAAGGTTTGCTGATCATATTATGACGGATGCTTATTGTTGATCATATTAGTGAAGAATGCTTCATTAGTCAGTGATTCATGAGGTGATAGCTACAATGATGTCATCAATGATCATCACTAATTGTTGATCATTGATGATTTTCACCAATTCATGATCAATAATTGTCCATAGTTGCAAATGCTTGAGTATCAATGGTATCAATGGGTCATGCTTGGTTGTCAATAGTGATGAATTAGTGATCAATAACCATTATTGTGAAAGAATTAAGGATCATCAGTGATAATTGATGATTAATGATTCAATCATTAAACTATCATTAAATTCGAGAATTATCAATAGTTACCAGCGGTTGAGTATCAATGGTGCCAATGGTTCATGATGGCTCATGGTGGGTGAATCCAGTCATCATTGGTTAGTCAATTCTGGTTGCTGAGTGGTGCCCTTAAATCTGGGTGATAAGCAAGCTGATCGACCAGCCGAGCTGCTTTCCTGGGTCAGGAGCTGAAAAGAGTGCATCAAATTCAGGCCCAAAGGGTTGCGGAATCTCCTGTGTTTGGAGGTCGCCAACGGGGGGAGCGGCTGCCAATCAGACATTGAACACCCTTCTAAGGAAACCCTACTGTAGAAGAGCTCTGGGTCTTTGGTTTTCTTCGGGCATTTGAGGGGAGACTTGTGAACGGGGAAGGGTTCAGTGAAAGACTCTGGCGTTTCAATCAAGGTCATGTTTGGGTGGTAAACGAACGATGCTCTGTGGTTTTTGAGCAACAAAAATGCGACAAGCTTCAGAACTGCAACTGCGAAGGCGAAATCATTCTTTGGTTTATTGGCAGGTGTACCAGGCAATTGTGGTTGGATCACACAAGTGTTGAAACTAGGCGAATGGAACGTAGCCGATCTAATCCTCGGAATGCTGGCAAGCCATCGCCCGCAGTTTGCTGGTTTGGTTTCCATCATGAATCCACTCGGGCTGAAGAGGCATCAGCTTCTACCACAAGGTGATACCACGGCTCGTTGTTGCGGCCGACGTGGGTATCAGGGGATTTGAGCTCACAGGGAAAAAAGAAGATAGAAAGTACTCGTAGTTATTCCGCTAGAGAGAGAGAGAGAGAGAGAGAGAGAGCAGGCAACAAAAAAATGGACTCCCCTAATATTTACATAAAATTCTATCTTAACTAAAGTAGGTTTTTCATTGGTACCTTATTGTAGCTTTTGAGCATCTTAGCAATTTTAGGCAACTAAAGTTCCTTGCCTTCTTTCTCCACTTAGCAATCTTCAGTTCGGTTGCAGGCTAGTAACTTCCGTAGTACCCTAATCTGGGATGATCAACGACGTTGGCAGCACCAATCATGCAACGGTGGGGTAGGCATTCGTGATCATCAACCATGAACCATCCGTGTATGTCGGTTGCTAACCCCACTAGTTCACCACCAAATCTTATGGTCGCTGTTTAGATTTGTGGGAACAGTTGGTAGTAGTACTTTTTCTGGTTGTTGATCAATGTCGATCAGTGGTTCTTGATGATTATGAACAACCAGCCAACCATTGGTCAGCGGTTCTTGATCAACCATGGGTACTCATTCATAAAGCATATTTTGACGGTTGATGACTGCTGGTACAGGGACAACCTCGCCTGTCGCTGGCCGGTTCAAGAGCTGAATACCGTTGCGGTCGCTTGCGTTTCCGGCGCAGGGTCAGGTGGGGATGCCTGGAAAATGGTGGAGGGTGGTGAACCACTGGTACTCGTTAAGAAGCAGGAAGAACCATAGGTTCTCATGTAAACTTTTTTGGGTGGCCAACTGAGATTGGTTGTACAATTCACAGGGTGTTCAACAAGACCGTGCCTGTGTTGAAGATGATTGACGCATGAAGTCGTGAAATGACTTTCACTAATAGATTTTGAGCTCATAAAATTACTTTCACCAACAAACCGGGCAAAACCACTGGATGCCCTGGCAAAAAACAAAAGACTCTATAGTGGGTCGTTTACTCGAGAAATCCACTGAGTTGAGAAAATGGGTTTTGTTATTCGGCCTGTTTTCTGTAGGACATATTTTCTGAGAATTCACTGACCATATGGGGACGCGCGCTATCAGCGAAGGAGCGCCAGTTGTTCAGAATGAATATAGAATTATTACCCTTGTGAATCATTGGTGGGCTATCGATCACGGCATCGTCATAAACAATGGTTAACAACTACCTTCGGGATGGCGATGGAAAAAACTATTGATCATTGTCCATTCCCCAGCGTTAACACAAATAGTAACAACAGCAATTAACTAGCTATTTGCAACTAGGTAACAACTAGCACGGCTGTTAACCAATTGCAGTTTTCTTATCAATCATAAGCAATTTTCAAATTGTTTTATCCCATTGCTATTAACTCATCAGCCATTGTTAAACCACTTCTTGTTACACCATCGTTCAACCATGGTGAACTCAACCCATGGTTGATCAACAACTGTTAAACCACTGCTGATGAAACCACTGTTAAACCAATCTTAAGCCACCATCAAGGCCACTCTAAAGCCATTGTTTAAAACGATGGTTGAACCATTGTTTTTGACATTAATTACCAGCTCACTGTGGTGTTCATGGGCCCGCAGTCGATTCCGCCAGGTCGCAGACGGGCAGCCGCGCTGCGGCCATGGGTAACGCGTCGCAACGGCCCGAAGGTGGCCACGGCGAACGACGAGAATCGCCGTTGTGGTGCTTCAGTGGTGGTTGGTGTTGGTTGGCCCTGGTGAACAAATGTGACACTCCTTGGTCAACTCAGCTGGAAGTAGAAAATCTCAAAAAAATCCGAGATTTTAGTGATTCTTAGTGGTTTTCCTCAATCAAATGATGGAAAAAATTGATAGGCTAATTTGGAAGTAGAAAATCCACCATTCATAGTGGTTTACCTGTAGCCATTTTGGCTCAAGCAGCCTTCAAATCCTCAAGCCTCAATCTTTGAGTACAGTTTCATCCTCGCCTTCTTTGCCATGGCAGCAACCCAAGAGGAAATGTTCAGCCTCCTCGAAGAGCACATGCAGAGAGCCTTCGTTTGCCGCAAAGAGGAAGTGGCCCTTTTTCGCCCCGCATTCGAGGGCGAACTTGTTGTCACCATGATCCAGGGACAAGAAGAAACGAGGAACATCGCCAAAGAGGGCAACATCGTGGTCCGCAATATGACTTCCGCCCAGGAGGAGTATATTGTCGCCAGAGTCGGCCATCAAGTCTGTCCTGGATCTGGAGCAGACAACGCCGATCCCTCAAGAGTCCATGTTTCGCCACATGGCGAAAGATGGTTGGCAGTTTGCTCCGCCAGCGGACGCTGCCCGCCTGGGACAGCTTGTTACGCCGCAACTCCTGCCTCCAAATGGGCGAAGCTTTATCGCGTCGTGGGACAAGGAGCAGCAAGCACGCGAAGGTGACATCTACAGCATGAAAAAAATTGCGGGCACGGCAGAAATTTGGCAGGTGGACCGTCATGCCTTTAATGAGACGTATGAAATCCTCTATGTCCCTGATGCTGCAGAGGCAGAAGATGCTGCAGGGGTGTATCCTCAGCACCCCTAAGGCATCACGAGAATCGAACAGGAGCACTGAAGGAAGCTCCGTTTTCATTTGACGCACCCCTCTGGGATGTCCAGATGGAAGCATCAGGACGGTTTCATGATCTTGCTTGCTTGTGGCATCGGCGTGGTGAAGTTCCGGCTTTCCACGCTGGCACGCTGTTGCTTTGGGCCTTCTGGTTCATCGATGATGCTATCCTCGTGTTTCGTAACATGGCCCAGCTCTCCCGGCTGCTTCCTGAGGTGGTTGCGTTGTATGACGGCATGGGTTTGGCTATCAATGTCTCCAAGTCTTGCTTGTTTGGGCTCAGCCTGCCTTCTGTCCTCCCTTCCTGCTTGCGCGGGTACTCGGCTACTTCTTCTGCCACGTATTTAGGCCAAACCATCAAACTCGTTGAAGGGGATGAGAAATGGTTGCCTCACTGTGTCGTCGTGCCACTTCCGCGTTCTTTGCCAATCGGTCTTTGTTCGTTCATCGGCACGTTCCCCGTGCACAGCGGCTTTACCTGTTTTCATCCTTGGTCACTTCAACTATCCGATGGTCCTTGTGTGTGGTCTCCGTCCGTCAGAGCACCTTGACTTCCCTGCGGGCGCAGTTTGTTACTCTCCTTGGTTGGATGCTGGGTGCTCGTGCGCACTGCTCTTGGTTTGTTGTGGAATGCCTCCAAGACCTGCGGCATGCTGTCAAGCTTTAGGGACGCACGCAGTCTGAACCTTGGGATGTCCTGTGTTTTGCTGGGCTTGAAAAGCACGGCCATGACCATAAGCGGACTACGCAGGCGGCGCACAGGCCCCAACAACAGTGGTCACCGCAATCTCCTGCGCTACATGCGACACCGGGGCATTTCTACAGATCATGCATCCGACCGTGGAACATGGAAACACCAAGAATGTGAGTGGCTTCAGCATCATGGTTTGCTCCAACAAGAGTGGGGTCCTTGCACAAATGTCTTTGGCCAACCTGCAGACGAGTACCTATGGGAAAAGCGATGCCTCCAAGGCTCCTTCCATGGATAGCAGGTCTTCATTTACGAGCTGGCCTTGGGAACGGTTACCGTACTCGAGCTGGATTGTACAGAGGGCTGGTGACAAGCGGGCTTCCCTCTCCCATGCCCAGGTGTGCCCGCTATCCTGGCACTTTTGGAGCACACTGCCTGTATAAAGCCATCCACTTTTCACATTCGCCTGCTGCTTTTCGATCGAGCGGGTAATTCACAGTGCGTGGATGATCTCCTGCGATCACTCCCATTGTATCATGAAGTTTCTCGCAAACTTTTCATTGTTTTGAAATTTCAAAACTCCCTGCACAGTGGGTGGGAGAAATGATGCAGCTGACGCATTGCTGCTGACGCTTCCTTCCGCTGAGCGGAGCTGTATATCTCGATTTTAGCACTGCTGAACTCCTCGAGATGGCGATGGAAAAAAATAGTGGTCGACCTGTGAAAAATGATGGGTTTTGGCTTCACTTGGCCAGAGAGTGTTTTGGCAAATGATCGTTTGTACGTAGTGGTAGTTTGGTAGTGGCACTGGGTAGAATTTTGAAATTGTAACTACCATGGTTTATGGATCATGATGGATTGGTAGTCATGAATGATGAGCGATTCATAAAAATGGTGAAGCCATGGTGGATTCTGCATTGATGGTTTGACTATGGCTCATAGCCATTATCATTGGCGGTGGCAAGCCCAGGCTAACAATGGCTTTGTGAAAATGGATGAAAATGGCGGGGGTGACATTGAGAATGATGATTGGTTTGTTTGACAATGATCGAACACCTGCAGCCTTTTGCTCAGCTAAACCGGGTCCAGGAAAGATGCGCTGTGTGGCCATGCTATGTTCTTGTTAATTGTTGATCCGTCATTGCAGGGACGGTCACCTCCCAAATTACTGGCTGTCCGGTTCAAAATCAACAACTTATCTGGCTACAATTCTGGGGACCCCCCACCATCACACATCCACGAGTAACACTTCCATGATCAACCCCCCACCATGAATAACACACAAACCCCACCATCACAACTGATTAATGACTTATTTGAACCCCCCAACCACTCATAAGACATCCAGTGAGAACCACATGGCCCTTCCATGGCCTCAGGTGGTGACAAGGCCGCAGTTCTCGAGAAGGCCGCCACCGAAGGTGCAAAGACCGAAGAAAAACGGGAGGACCGTGGCGATCCGTCGCAGGGCCCTGGCCAGGACTCACGGGGCCAGGACCTCCCCCAATTGGCCAAGCATTTCCCAAGTTATGGCGCTTCTCAAGCCATAGCGAACTCCCTAAGATGTGCTAGGTTTATTGCATTTTATTGCTATTGACATGGGTAATCAACTGATATCAACTGGATGATTTGGGGACCCTTATGCTTCGAGAAACCACTAAGTGGTTGCGAGGAACCATGCTGTTCTAGTTGTTTGATTATTGCTGTGTCTCGCCATGATTCACCAACCATTACCTGATGGGTCGAAGCTACCAGCAGCACTCCCCAGAGCCTTCACCCGGCTGGCTGTGTTGCTGTCGAGGGTCCACATTGACACCACGATGATGTTTATAGTTCCTTGGTGATAGCCATTGGGAGCTCACTACTAATCATCACTGCTGATTGCTAATGATAGGACATGAAATCTAAACCTGCCTACCGCATGGTCGTTCCTGGATCGTTGAGCCAATGTCCCAGACATGTGGTTTTGATGCACTGGCATGGGGCGGCGGCAGATCGATGGGAAGACCCACAGCTTGTGCCTCCCAACTAGCGCACTCGGCTGCAGATGGATCCAAGCATGGGGAGCCCCCCTTGCCAGGATTCATAGGGTTTCAAAGCCATTGCAGGGGTTCCCACCAACCCTGTGATACATCTTTCTAGGACGGTTCTCCTTGCCCAGACATCTCCAATCGAAGCTGCTCCATGCGATTTACCGCAGGATATTCGCGACAAATACGAGCTGGGCAAAGTCTTAGGTAGTGGCTCTTTTGGCCAGGCAAGGTGCTACTGGGGTGTGGCATTTGGCCGGCTGGGAGCCGGTGATTGTTCAGCATCAGGGATGGCATGTTCAACCTGTGAAGCTGTTTCTTAATCCAACTGTGGATGCCCATACCGAATAATAAGTACTCAGTATCCTGGCTTGGTTATGACGCTGGGCAGTATGGCAAAGTCATCAGACATGTCTTGCGGCGCCCCTGCATTTGTCCTGCGAAATGGGCCCGGTGCCGAAAATCGCAGCTTCCCATCTGCGCCTGGGTCAGGGCGGGTACAACACACCGCACCGACAGGTAAGAGAAGCTTCGCTCAAAGAATTCCCAGATGCTTGGCACGGCGGAGGTTGCATAGGAACCAGCTTGTTCAATGTGAGTTTTCCCAGCTGTTGTTGGTTAAGAACCGCTCAGGTTGCAGAAGAAGCCACTACTGACCAGCAAGTGTTCAAAAATTCCATGGGTGTATTCTTTGGGGTGGCTACATGTGGCTACCATTTTTATGGGAAACCAAGGCCTTGAAAGATACCCCGTATTAATCCACCAAAATTAATTAATCCAGTGTTGGCATTACCCATTAACCAAACATTGTTGACCCATTGGTGATCGATTCTTGTTACCCGTCTTCGTGGAATAGCGGAGGGTGATATAGGATGAATGTTTGTAAATTATGGCCGATTGTTCTCAATGATTGCTGATTTTAGCCGTGTCGGAGCCATTCATTAATAACCATCAATCAACCATGAATTCACAGCATCTATAACTTGTTAATTGTTGATTGAATTTAATTGACATTTCACTGGGCACTAATTAAGAAGCATCGGTACTAACCTCAACCACACATTAGATTTACAATAAGTTTACCATCAATCAGCCATTGATCAACCATAAATTGACGTGCATTAGCCATCAATCTTGCATGAGATAACCAGCATTAGCCATAAGCCATGAACTCCTATTGACTTCATCCAGAGCATAGTCTTGGACATTGTTTCGCCCAGCTCATGTACTGAATGTGTGCCACCTTCCAGCTAAGTTGTGAAGGCTAATGATTTCTCAAAATAGGGATCCTCTACATTGATATCTTTTGTAATGAGCCAGCCTTTTCTGGGGTTACCTACCTTTTGTAAACAATACCCACATGCTTTTTTCGGAACTACAAAAAGTTGGAGTTTCACCAACCGGTTGGACTGAGAACAGAAACGCAATTTCTTGGGGCAAAGCTTCTGCGACAAGAAAGTCCCCCTCCCAGGACAAGGTCCGCGCGGTGAAGATCATCGAGCGAGATGACGATGCAGAGCACGGAGGTGAATGGAGTGCCATGGCGATGGAGTGGATGGATGTCATGGTGAATGAATGGCCAATGAAGGGTGGTACTTGTTGATGGTGGTTGGCAATGGATCTAATCATCGATGCATTCGGTTCAATGCGTTTGGTTCTTCAGCGGCGGTCCATTGGCTTAGTGCAATAGGATTTCTTGGTAAAGATAGCCATGGAAATTCATGGTTGGTGGACAATGCTTTGCCACTGACCATTATTATCAGTGGATGCTGATTCATACGAATCCCATTTCTGAGCATATCACCATTGATAATGTTTGACAATGTCTACTTTGCATGATCCTTTGTGATATTTAGCATTTTCTCGAACCTTGGTTGCAATTCTGGTATTTTCTTCCCTTGATTCAATAGCTTACGAACCAAGAAATCTAGCGAAATTGTCGGGATTCTTGGCATCCCCTAGTGTGGCCATTGTTGCATCATTGTTGCTTGTCATGGACATCGGTTTTGCATACAGGAATTCATACCCAACTACGGACGAGTTATACCTACAGTTAGTCAATAGCACAACAGGTCCCACCATACGTATGTGATAGGTATACCACAATCATGATACCATGCCAATTGTGGCCTACTGTTGTGGTGCACTTCTTCACCATTGATCCCTGATGCTGGCCGGCTCACCAACAACCTCCGCCGAACAGAGCTCCCAACAACCAAGGCAATAGCGCCATGTTCCGGCAGGAGGCCGGCGGGGAGTCGGGACTTGGTCGCCAGGTCTGCTGCATGGGAACCTCATAGCATGCCAAAACAAAGATCATTTGCCTACAATGATTTGGTGGTTTCTCAACCTTGGGGACTCCAAAAAAGTAGTTGGTTTACTGCGCAAGTTGACTAGTATTGGATGATTTGGGGGTACCCCTATTTTGAGAAGCTTCACCCACTGGGACTGCAATTGGCTGGGAGCCCGGGATAGGTGTGGATGAGGCCCTGTCTTTCTTAAAGAGCACCTCAGTTCCTGCTTGACCCGCACGAGTCAGGCCCTTTGAAACATGAAAGTCTCATTGGTGCTGAGGGGGAACGGTTTGCGATGGATGCGATGGATGTGTTAGATATGTCAGTGCCATTGCTTGGGTTATCTTTCCAGCCAGCCACCGTTCAAACATGTGAAACACCCCACTATTGCAAGGGCCCTAGGCCATCGAGGCCAGGATTGAAAGCTCGCAGGTGATCATTCTATTTCTTGGTAAGTACGCCACCATGTGCCACCTAAGTTGGCATACTCCCGCACTTGGTAATGACCAACCATTATTGCCATGGGAATTAGTATCCAGACATGTTCTCCATGTGATGATATACACCAAGCCATGAGTACTACCCTCTGTGGCAACCCTTTTTATGAGTTCTATCACCACCCTGGTGGTGCTTCATCACCCTACACCTTCGTCCACTGCGAAGATCATGTGGCCCGCGGCAGCCACATCAACCAGGTGGCACTACTCCAAAACCTGAAGCATGACAACATCGCGGCTCAGCTGCATGTCATCCAGGGTGTCCGGTTCGCACATGGACTGTGGCCCAGAAGGGGGTCGTATGTTGGTGGATGATGGCCGACAAGCTACTGGCTGGGAGGATCAACCACGGAGTGGAAACAATTCAGCCGTCACTGCTTGGGATATGTCAGTTTCAATGAGGTGAAAAATGAACAACGAGCATTTCGTATGTTCTTCAATCCTTGGAATGGTTTGTGGATTGACTCATATCTTTATAGGGGTCGTCCAAACCACCAGCTAGGAGCATATCAACAGCTGTCGTTGCTCCAGGCTCCCTGACACCGAGGTCCGCTTCTGGGACGTCTACGAGGATGTCCACTTCCTCTATGTCGTCTCTTGACCGCTGATGCTACCATGGTGCGTGGTTCGGGGTCACTGTAGCACCACCAGCATTCGCAAGTGATTGCGATTCCTTTTGCAACCAACGCACATCATAAATCGTTACTATCAAATCGTGTTCCTGTAGCATCACGTTCACATAACCCATCATCATTAATCCATCAAAGCCCATCATCAAAATTCATCAAACACCATCATCACAATCCATCAAACACCCATTGACCATCATCATGGAGCACTACCAGTCACTGCAAATGCATGGTCCTGTTCACTATCACCCATCATCACCAGTACCAGTGACATCCAGTGACTATCATGTAACATCATCGTTAACCGCTACCAGTCACTACCACCTTTGACCATTCCCTCGCCCCGGCGGATCCCAGTGCATGGCTTGAGGTCATGGATCTCTGCCGTGGCGGAGAAGTCTTCTCGCAACTTGCCGCAGCCAGGTCACAGGATGCTCAGCCATGGTGGGCTCCCAGAGGTCGGTAGTAGCTCAGTAGTTGGAGTTCACTTGTGCTTATAGATGGGCAAAAAATGAATTTGTTCATTTGCGATTTGTCTATGTCTGTGTTTTTTGCCCCTGCAAAAAATGCAAAGCTGTGTTTCGAATAGCTCCGATACGTCTAATTATTGGCTTCAGTGCAACGACGGTAAGTCGATTGTTTCTCGTAGGTATAACCACTGTCTTCGGTGGTTCTCAACTTTTCAATGGACGCCACTCTGAAGGAAAAGTTGTTCAAATGTTTTGTCCTGGCGTCGGTTGCCATGCTAAATAGAGGTTTGATCATAGGTATGCAGCATGGGTGAGTCAGCCAACCAACCAATGAGGGAATGATCGATGTTGATACCATGTGGCTGGCTGGTCATTAGAAAACTTCCCACCAGCTGGAGTAGATTGGTCCTTCAGTGAATGTTCACCCGGGGTGCAGGGGCCCATGAACCACTGACCCACAGCCATTTTTGGGAGGCTGGCTGCCTGGCCACAATTGATGTTGAAACTCACCAGCTGGGAGAATTGAACGGAATCTTTCTGGAGCCGGTGATGGGAGTTGCGTCTTACATGTGCACGTAAGTGTGGCATGTCATGTCATCTCATGTCATGTCATGTCATCTCCGTATGTGGTTTACGTATGCATGGGTTTATTCACATGCGCATTCATACGTCCATGGCATCCCGGTCTCCCAGGAAGATTTTGGAACTTCGGCGTTTCACCGAAGCGAATGCTGCCACCCTGGGATCTCAGATGTTGGTGCCGCGGCCGCATCATGGGGGCTGTGCCCTTGTCATGGTCTTAACGGGTTGCTACATCTTGCGCGATCAACCATTAGCAACGTTAATCTACCATTCGCCCATCTCGAATCGCCGTCAATCAGTATCAATCACGGTGTTTTGCCAGATTAGCCTGCAGATGACTAACCGCCATCATTCATGAGTCAACCATCATCAACCATCCTCAAGGCTTCATGAACCCATGGGTCACCCATCATCGCCGCCATCCACCATCAGTTTCCCCAGTCCGCATCACTGGATCTTCCATGCAAGGCCGCGATCGCTTACATCCACTCCAAAAGCATCATGCATAGGGACATCAAGGCAGCAGCAGCGGCAGTTTTGGCCTTTTTTTCCTTGGGAAATTGAGGATTTCTGGATCTTTGCTGTGGCAGTTGTTGGTTGCTGGCTTTGTTGAGCTTTGATTGGTTGGTTCTTGATGGTTGGAGGCTGTTGGTGTGGTTTTGTGGTTGTTGATGTTCATCGTAAAGATGAGACAAGTATTGCAACAACAGGTTTTTCTGCGTGGGGGTGTTGATGTTTTTGATGCTTTTGATCATGCTGCCTTGGGCACTTAGATGACTATTGTTGACATGGCCCGACTCTTGTTTCACCCGTTGGCCCACGGCGCATGTGAGGAATCTGGGTAAGACCTGCATCTCATGATGACCTTTGGCTACCTAGTAATTTGGGGGGACTGCCATAGTTCCACGTTGTTTATACGCCTGCATTGTCTTTACCCACTTGCCAATGTTTAGTGCTTCATAGCTACTTCAGGTCATCAGCCAGCATCAGCTTTATAGATTTTATAGCCTTACCAGCCACATTTGGTCACTAGTTTGCGATGATGAGTTGATTTGACAGACATTTTGAGGGAGGCATGCTTGAAACCATCAAACCAGTTTGCTGTGGACGGTTGAGGCTGAGCATTACACCGGTGTTGCTTACGATCTCCCAGCAAAACTCCATGATTGAGCATGACTTCATTTCACCTAACCAGCTATCGAAAATTTTATGGACCATTTTCAGCTGGTTTACCTATTGAAAATCGTGTTTTCAGACACTTCACCTTTTAAAAATGACAATGTCTATAACTTCCGGGGTCGTTTTGGACCCAAGATTTGCATCAAGCACCGCAGGCAGAGAACTTTCTGCTCTCCGACAAGTCGCCCACCTCCGTAGCAACGGGCTGAGATGCGCTCGAAGCTGATGGTGTGTCTGGTTGAGTTGCTGTAGCGCTGGTGGCAACCGTGGAAAGACAGGGAAAACGGTAGCTGTTCGCCTATATGGGTGCGGGTCAAAACCCTACAAAATGGTTATTATCCCCAATAAAATGGCTGGTTATTATCCCCCATTATGGTTGGTTGATATTGACCCATACCCATATGGGGCTCCCTTGTTGGGGCTCCCTCTCAGAAACCACCAAATATGGTTGTTGGTTATCCCTATCGATAGGTCAATCGTGCTAGTGCTTGTGCTGGCACCATCCAAGGCCCCTATCAACCGTTGTGCTTGGATGCAACATGATGCAACTGCTAACCGCGAACCGAAGGAGGGGAAGGGACACCTAAGGGCTTGCACGACCCACCTCTGTGCCCTGGTGGCCATGCCAATCCACAAGTGTAGCACCACTGAGGTGAAGATGATTGATTTCGGCATGGCGGTGAAGTACGATCACGGCGTTTGGTTCAAGGACTGGTGGCAGGTGACTTCATGAGTGATCATGCCGTTGCGGCACTAAATTGGCACTGAAACCAGAAGGGTTGGCGATTTAGAACTGACGCTCCTGATGGAATTTGGCAAAACCACATATGCAGTCGACAAGTGCATGAAATCACTGCCACTTCAATTTGGCTGCTCCACGCTTCAAATGCAGGAGAGAGATGACCGCATGACGATCAACATAATGCATGTGCACAATTCATGACGGCTGGCTGGTGGTTTCACGCGTTTTGTTTGTTTTCCTTACTAAGTGTGATAGTTGGTTGGTCGACAAGCATATCTTTCACGATGGGGTGGTTCAACCACCAGCCAGAAGACCATGATGCCCCGAAAGACGTGATATCCAGCGAGGGACAACAGCAGCAGCAAGATGTTCAGCAGCACCGCCTTGCCCCCAGGAGATTTGTGGCTCCCCTCACTACTTAGCACCAGAATTGATCGGTGCCTTGGCTGAAGCTATCCTCAGGGGCCGAACGGATGAAGGTTGGTTCGTCATGGGTCCTACCGTCCTACCTGTATTGGATGACTATTTTGTGGTGACTGCTGACCGGTTCACTATGATCAACCATTGGTGATTACTATGTTGCTTCCTGCTTTGTTTCAAGGATTTTACAGGGTCACATGTGCTTGGTCATGGTGCTGAATGATCATTTGATGGTTTATTCTGTATACTGTTACTTCATCATTCTTCATCACGTGTATTTGCTCATCAGGCGCACTGTATGCCCATCCATCACCCTCAGCTACAGGCCTAGAACCAAGCATTTCTCACATCAACTGTGACAATCGTTGCCCTTATGATTCTATGGTAAACCTCCTCTCCATGCAGCTGGGTCTCTTGGGCAGTCAGATGTTTCCCACTCCGCTGTAGCTGTATCCTGAGGCCAGAAGTACAATCACATGGTGGACATGTGGGCATTTGGCGTCCTCATGTACCTCTTGATGTACGGCCATTATCCGTACCGCCCTCAGAGCGCGTCAAGTCAGCCGGCACCGCATCCAGTGCTGTTGCGGTTAGCAGTTGGTGGATGGGCAAGTTGGATCCAGGTTATTGGCATAGTCATGCGCAGACCTTTGCTAGCTAGGCTTGGCTGATTTACCCCGGTGGTATTGCCACAAAGTCTTTGGATAAGCAGCTACCTTGTAGCTAATAAGTCAACGTTTCCTCAACTTACCTGGTCAGTTGGGTTTTCAGGAAAGCAAGCACTCTTGTGCCCATCATGATTGACATCAACTGCATGTAATGATTTGGGCGTTGCTCATTGCTTGTGACCTGCTGCAGACCATGAGCACCACTTGAGAAGAGCCATAGCAAGATTCGTCATAGCTCGGCCGTTGACTCGCTCGACAGCCATGAGGTACGACTCCAAAAATACCAGAGACATTATGATGAAGGCGCCCGAGTCGGGTACGAGTCCGGATCTCACACCGTTGATGTCGTTTGTGGGAACCATGGGACGATGGCTACTTCAAAAAGGACCTGCTTTCGAAGGGAAGCCAGCCAATTTAGGAAGGGCAGTCTGTGTTGTTTGTGCTTTCAACTTCAAGGGCATGGTATTCTTGGGCCAAAGACACCCTGCTCTAGAATGATCAGGGCTCAAGGTCTGTCGAAATGCCAGATCCGGATGTGTGCGTGCGTGGCTGCATGTTTTTTTTTTACATTTCTGTTTTGCTAGATCTATATTCATACTTTTGTTCATGTATAGATCGAATGTGTATATGTAATATGTGTGTGCACCGAAGTATAGCATCATGCCCCCCTACAGTTACTATCGTGCAAATATGTGCGTGCATACACCTTCACATCTACACAGGCATGCATGCGTGGGGGGAGTGTTATTCATGTTTCTAAATCCATTGGAAACGCTCATGCTAAGATGATTCTTCAGAGGTCAAGAGTCAACCAACCAGCGTCACGGGTGATCTGCAGGCACACGGTCGCTTCCCTCTCCTTTCCCACATCATGAAAATGTCTTTTTCGGTTTCTACCTGATTCCTGCTGGATGTTTATTATCTCTGACATGGCAATCCCTGCAAAAGCCGGTGCAAGAATTATTGTCCTTCCAATCTACTCCAGGACCCTTGCACCAGCACTTTTGTTCAGAATTCCGAAATATTCTGGTTGAAAATTTCAGGGCACTGACAACCTTAGCACTCTCCTTACAAACTTGCTACTTACAACAGTCTCAGCAGCTTCCAACTGCCCATCATCACAGCTGGATCGTGGCTAGTTACCACTGTCTTAGCATTTTGCTGGTCATTTTCCAGCACCGTTTCAGACCATCCGTCGATCTCACGGTTGAGCCCAGCTGTGTGGAACCTGCTCCAGGTGTTGACCGAACCCATCCGATGGCAGACCAAAGCCAAGCTGTCTCAACAGACGCACCTCGGCCAGTCACTGACGGTGCCAAGGGATAGGCTGTTTGTGTTGCAGATGAAGCTATTGGTTTGAAACATTTGAGACTTATTGTACCGATGGGTTCTTATGTGCATTAGGTTTGTGCGCACTTTGACGTGTGCTTGCTTTTAGCGACACATCATTTAATGTGTGGTTTGTGTGCGTTGATTATACTGATTTACATGTGTGCGGATGCGGTTTTGCAGGGGAGAGTTTCCCTGAGGCGGGCAGCACCCATCCACAAAAAGTCTTCGACAATCAGTGAATCCGCAACTGTGATTCTCTTCCTCCCTCACTGCCGGGTACCCCAAAGAAAGTCAGTTCAAGTGTTCACATCTCCCAATGATTGTGGTTAATACCATCCTTCAGCACCACTTAAACATCCACGATTAACCATGAACTAACTGGCCATAATTAGTGATCATTCGGCATCTACCAACATCTTCTAACCACTGACAATCGGAAAGCAACCACAAACATCCATGAGCCACGGCTCAACCACGAACATCTACTAACCATCTTCACCATGTCAAAGTCGCGCTGAGGCTGGGTTTCCTGAAGCGCTGCCTGGAGCCTTCGGTTCGCAAGCGCATCACGGCCGAGGTGCCGGCGATGTCTCGGGGTGCCCAACGGGTGGTCCATTGGAAGGGCACCTGGTGGTTCAGGTGCCAAAGGACCAACTGGTGGCTGTCAGTTGGTGCCAAGGTTGCCACCATGAGCGATTTTTGTTTCCATTCTTATGTGTTCTGATCGATTTCGCTGGGTTTCTTCTCTTATCGATTTTGTTTGTGTTTTGCATGTTTACGTAATTGTGTTTGTGTGTGTGTGTGTGCATGCGTGATTGTTTGTTTGGCTGTCTCTGTGTCCAGTCGGGGTCCAAGCAGCCTGCTGGGACCCAAGCAGCAAATTACGTACATGAATCATGAACATGAACCATGCTACTGTAAGTATGGCTTTGTGATGAAACATACCCTGTCAAAGATGATCAATAGCACTTCCATGCTGGATAAGTCAACTAGAAAGGCATCAGACATCATCTCAAAACAGAAAAACAGGCGGCGGGTTGATCCACCGATCATCCCCACCGGCTGGTTCTCATTCCCCCCCACTGACGGTAGATCACCAGCAATTGAGATGGATAAACTGACGCTGGTTCAAGAGCTGGATCTATAGTTAGCAATGATCAACCATCGTCATATCATCGATCGGTATCCCTATCATTTACTATTAAGTATCGTTGGGCTCATTCTTCGCGATTCATTCACCAACAGAACGGTATTTGATAGGGTTACCCCAACCATTCACCTATGACTACGGATCCACTTATGTCATAAGCCCTGGGGTGGAGCCCGTGGGGTCAGGACGGCTTAAAGCATCCGTGGATCGTGACCGCTGCAGCACCGGACCCTGAAACGGGTCGAGAGAAGACGGTGGAGGTGGATGCCGAGGAGGGGCACGGACTGCGACTCGGGCGCCTAGATTTGAAATGATATTAGCGTTCTGAAATCGTTTCTTCGGCAAAAAGCCAAATCATTTCAATTAATGATAATCATAGTAATTGAACATTATCATTTCGGTGGGGGCTCGAAAAGCGACGATCGATAATCATAGTAATGAACATCCATCAATGATCATCAAAATCAAGCATCATCAACCATCAAGATCCAAGCATCATTCAGTATCCTGACCATCACCACGCATTAAGCATCAAGATCCAACCATCAAGCATCATATCATCATATCCAGTATTATCACATCCAGTACTTTGAACCACTATTCTCAACATTATATACTGATCTACTGTTAGTTATATTGGCACTTATGTATTTCAAACATTATCACAGCTGGCTATAGCCATCATTACACCTGTGACTGCAGTGAGATCATCACTGGAATGGCACCTGAGCTCCAGGACCTCAACGAGTTTGTTCGCACCTGGGACTGCGTAGCTGCTGGCTGCGTCCAGGGTTTGTTCTGCTTAGGGGACTTGAGGGGTTTGGGGGATGATCTATGTGGGTTTCAGGGTTCGAGGGGATCATATATGCTTGAAAGTTGGGAAATGGGCAAGCAAAAATACCCAAAGTGGGCTTAGATGGTTTGGGGATCAAAGGTTTTTTTCCCTCAACTTGGGTCTTCGGGGGGGGTTGGATAGAATGGTTCTTCATGACCAAAAAAATGAAGCATCTCCTGGCAGCAGGAAGCCGTCATGGGACAGTAGAATTTAGAAGAGGACGGCACCACAAAACTACAGGAGCTAAGCTCAAGTTGTATTACAAGGAGTAGTACTACGAACCAGCCATGTTTGAGCATTTATCATCCAGCTTCATCCCGCAGCAGCTACCCGCAGCGAGAGAGAGAGAGAGAGCCATGGTCAAGTAGAGTCAGCCATCAATAGCCGTTCCAATCCATCACGCACCATGACAATCCACATTACTCTTGTTACCACTTGTTACTAGCATGCCGCTTTCAAACCACAGGAAAGGCATGACAACTCTTAGCATCACAACGTGTCAGACGAAATGCCTCAAGTTTATGAACATAACTACTGAAATTTGAAAAAACAAACTATTCAACCTTTTTCTCGACCCTTTTGAAACTTTCCCAGGGTATTTCCAAGGGTATTTTCAAGGGTATTCTACTGAAATCTAAAAAAAAATCCAGGTATTCAACCCTTTCTCGACCCCTACCAGGGCCTGCACATCATCCCCCCCGTGCAGCTTTCCCGCGGGAGCACTTGAGGTAGCGCCCATCGAAAGGTCACGGCCACCAGAAAGCAGGTGGATCAAGAGGCACGCTGCATGGGCTCACGTCGGTTGGGGTTGGTAGGTTGGTCGTTCTTGGCTGGTGTGTGCAATGATGTGATGGTGATTTTGATGCTTGTTTTTATTGTTGTTATCATTATTGAGGTTGATGATGATGATGGTGATGATGATGATGATGATGATGATGATGATGATGATGATGATGATGATGATGATGATGATGATTATGATGATGATGATGCTGATGCTGATGATGATGATGATGATGATGATGATCATGATCATGATGATGATCATGATCATGATCATGATGATGATGATGATGATGATGATGATGATGATGATGATGATGATGATGATGATGATGATGATGATGATGATGATGATGATGATGATGATGATGATGATGATGATGATGATGAGCATCATGAGCATCATGAGCATCATGAGCATCATGAGCATCATGAGCATCATTGTCAGTATCCTTGTCAGTATCACTATCATGATCATAAACAATGGTAATTATTAAGATTGTGGCTATCATTGTCACTAGAATGGTTGATGCTGGTTTTCATCTTCGCTGGTTTGTTGATTAGTGTTTGCCACTTCGGTGCTTTTTGGGCTGGCCATCTCTTATCAAGTGATCACTCTAGGATCACGCGAGGTGGTGTTCGAAGACAAACTGGTCGTTTCCACAGACATCCAGTGAGAGATTGATCTCTTGATTAATGCGACAGCTATTCTGTCAATCAACCAGGCAACTATTCCGATTTCCTGGGTCACTGACACTATTCTGACACATGAAATCAGAATGCCGGTCAACTACCGGCCATGATGTTTTCAATTTCATTTGCTTTACACGTTTTGGGGTCCTCGTGGCTGCCATTTGTTCCATTTAGGGGATTAATAGCTATCATTGAAGTACCTGATATGAAAGATCCATAGAGAGATATCCATATCTCCCTACCTGAACCCCATCACCCTTGTGAAGCGCCCACAGCCTTCCCAACAGGCGGAGAATCGTCGAACCGAAATGCTGGAGAAGATCAACAAAGACTTCGAGAAGGGCATTCGTGCCTGGGGCACAAGCCCAGCTGAGGGGCAGAAATGCTGCGACTTTCTGGGTAGTTGTGGATGATGGATGCCCCCCATGTTGGGTGTTGGTGTTTGCCTTTAAGGGCGGAAACCATGGTTCCAAACAACTCGATCTTGGATGATTTTGTTGGAGTGACCTGTGACGCGGCGCTAGAAAATTTCTTCGTGGGCTTGCGCCTTTCCGATACGTTACCTTCAGGTTGTGACGATCACCTGATGGCTTTCAGCTCAATAAACCCTGGGTGTTGTGGAGCCATCAGGGTACCTGAAAGAATCGGTGGTTTATCGACACCATGGTCATCAGCTGAGTGATCTCTTAGGGGGTAAGGGTGCCAGTTCGGACTCAAAGCTTAGATCGGTGCTTGGGGATGCCAATATTCAATCATTGCTTTCTAGTGACCTCCCATGAATTCAACAAGTGAAAGGTTGCAGCTCATGGATCAGCTGGTTATAACAGCAGGGCTGCGACCTGTTTAGTTTCAGGTTGGTACGCAGGTGATGACATGGCCATGTCCCTTCAGCCACAAGTCCTTCACCCCGGTACCAGCTGGCGGCTCGAGGCATGGGCACACGCTTGGGCGAAACGCCCCAAGAGGACGGGAGCTGGAGAAGTTTTGTTGGTGATGTGGCTCTTGGGATCTGAGCTTACCTCGGCTGTGAGCCAAACCGGCTGTTGGTTTGGAGGGAGCGGTTGGGAGCCAGGGGTATCCGTATACCCCTTTAAAAGGGGAAGCGATTTGGAGCTACCAGGAGCCGCCTAACCAGATGGTTGATAGTTAGATGTTGGGCCTTTTTCTCCGCTACAGAAGTGGTAGGATTGGCTGAGATGACAGGCAAGCATTCCCTCAGAAAGCAAACCATCCACAATTTCAAGTTGAGAGTTGCAGCCAAGATCGCACAATCATCTGCTCCCAACTGGGGTGGCATTTTTTAATCATTGACCGTGGTTTTATCACTACTTGAGTCTTGAGTCTACAATGTATTCCTACATATTCCCAGTATCTACTACCAGTCACTGTAAGAACCATCAACCAACGTGAACCATCACCTCTTTCTCCCTTCGCTTTAGGCTGCTATTAACCAACCACCGGTGCCACCCGCCAGGACTTCATGTCCAAGCCGGAGTTCGTGCGGCGCGACAACCGCTTGACCACTGCGCCCTCGCAAGCTGCAGCGTGGCTGAAGGGCTGGTGGAGCTGTCAGTGGTTCAGGGTTGGAACTGGAACTGATGGTGGTTATTGGAAATATTGATGATGCTTGCTTGATGGTTGGTTAATAGGTAGCAGTTAATGGTGTGCAACAATTATCATGGTTAGTCAAGAGTTATGTTTCATGCTGGTTGTTTTGTATGTTAAGATATTTCTATAGGTGGGGGGAATTGAAGTATTGCAGTCATGACAGGCAAATCTTCTTGAGGGCTCAAAAGATCATCATGCAGCAGTTCTGATTTGTCGGCATCCGTAAGCAAATGACTTGAAAGCTTGCAGAACATAATCCAAAGGCGTCGCTGTGGAACTATGAATTGATCAAATGGTTCAAACATCTTTTGTGGCATATCATGCCCATTTGTCCATATCATTTGTCCATCTCATCCCCGGCGTGTCACGGATTCAGACATCGCTGTCGATCCCACTTGTTGGCCATGGCCAGGTCAGGTCTCAGGTCCAAGTGGCGCTGGCGCCGTGGATGTCTTCCCATGCTGTGCTTGACGTGGCTGGTGGTGTCCCATGCACTTAGCAGCCTGAGCTTCGTGGAGGGTGTGACTTGGGGTGGCCAACGGGCCGCTAAGCAACAGGTGACGGAGAGATTCAGTGAACAGCGGCAAAGTTTGCCTAAGAACACTCTGCCAGCGGGTAAAGTGGCACAAATGGCGAAGAGCTTGACAACAAGGATTTACAGGGCAGAATCCGCATATGGGTTGATCATCATCTTGGACGAAGCAGTTGATGACCCGATTTTCGATTTCTTCCACGCGTCAGCCGCGTACAGCGGCCTGGCAAAGTGGAAAGCCAGAGGAAAGAGGGGCCTGCAGCAAAGTGACTGGGAAGGCTCTGTGGTGGCCACACTGCACGCCCGGGTTGAAGAGATGGTGAAGAAGGGGGAGTTGAATGCACAGGCCACAGCCAATGTTCTGCGCGGCGTTGCCAAGTTTACTTCCTGGCCCAGCATTCCACAAAAACTCCTCGTTGCTCTGGCCAAGTCCATGCCCACCAAGGTCCAAGACATGACCGAGCAAGAGCTATCAAACTGTTTGTGGGCATGTGCGCAGCTCAAAGAAGTTGCACCCGCAGTGCTGGAGGCGGTGCCAGCCATTGTTGCGCAGATCATGGACAAAACAAATTGTTTGGCCCCGCTAGCAGTGTCCTATAGTTTGTGGGCTTGCGCGCAGCTCAAGGACGTTGCCCCTGCTGTGCTTAAGTTGGTGCCAGCCCTGGCTGCTGAGATCCCTGACAAGGCAAAGAACATGGATCCACAAGGATGGTCCAACTGTTTGTGGGCAGCTCTGCAGCTCAAAGATGATGCCCCTGCATTGCTGGCAGAATTGCCCACCATTGTGGTGGAGACTAGTTTGAAAATTCACAGCATGAAACCGCAAGAGATATCCAACAGTTTGGAGGCCCTCGTTCCTCTTCAAAAGTTATTCCCTGAAGTTGCGCGGCTAGTGGCAGATGTTGACAGCGAGGAAGACATAGTAAGATCAGCAGTTGCACGCTTGAACATGCTGCTTCCAGAGATGGAGGGCAAAAACTTGAAGTTTGCAGTGCCTGTGATAGTTTGGGCCTGTGCGAAATTCGGTGTGCACAACGGAGAGTTGATGAATTCTGTTGCTCGGCGCTTTGGGTCCCGGGCCACGGTCTCGTCCCTACCAGACTTCGGAGCATGTGCTTTGTTGTGGTCCTACCAAGAATTGGACACGCAAGATGATTACACAGAGTTTCAGGAGCGGCTAAAGTCAGAAGTTACCAGGCGAGGATTTAGCCAGGCAGATGTACAGAGTTGCCAGCTGGGCCGATCGGACTGGAGCGGTGCAAAGCCTCACTGAAGATTAGGTGCACACAAGGGTGACACCGATGTATGTCCTTGATGGCAAAAATGGGAAAACCACCTGGAGAAACTAATTATGCAGACAAATCAACTAGCATTCAAAACCAGCAGAGTGTTTGCCTTGACATCTAGGCTCGAGAAGTGGCTGCGCTGACAATCACCGACCATTTTAAGCGAAGACGCCTGAAACTACAGAATGTTCAAAGTCAATTCTGCAACTCATTGAAAAGCTTTTTTTGGATAGAGAGGCATAGGTCACAGGGCCTGCCCCTGGCACCATCTCCACAGCGTGCTCTCACTCAACAGCACCTGGAGATCAGAGTGCAGGGGCAGCAGCGCTGCATTGACTCAATCAGTCGCCAGCATGGGAGAGATCTAACAGAAGTCAAGCCCAAGAAAGCACTTGATCACACATGATCAGAATCTTTGCAAGACTAATCTATGTCGGACCTATATAATTAGGCTTTGAATGTGGTCGTCTCTTGCCAGGATCTCTCCAGCAAGCAGGTTCCATTTGCCAGCGACCAGTCACATTCATGGAAAAAAATTCGCGTTGGAATGTCTTGGTGGGATGTGATCATTCGAGATACCCTGATATAAGATAAGTTTCTCCACAGATCCCATCCCTGAGGACAAATGTTTTGCTTGACCTCATAGCCCCAGCCCAACTCCAAATCCAAACATTGTTGAAAACATTTGCAATTTGGAGCTGCAAGGTGCGCAGTTCCAAGTGTTGCACGCCGGGCTTCGCACCATGCATCGCAGGTTGGAGTGGCAAAATCTATCGAGGGCCAATTTTTCCACGCCATCCAAACAGTAGCGCTTCGTTCCCATACATTTCATTACTTCCACCCGCAGGGCTTGCCTGTATTATTCACATCGATCGGCGCTCTGTTGCTGGAAAAGCATCATCCACCGCCATCACCACTCAGTGATTTCTCAATACTTATTATCACCATCGTTATCGTTATTGACAGCTATTACTAATTACATCCAATTGACTATATATCCAAAAGCTATCAATTGATTAAACCATCAAAGTTTACCTGCTCACTAATCATCAACCCCCATACCTTAAGAAACATAAAACCATCAAATTATGAGCGATCACCAAGCATCAAGAAGCCTGGCCACCCGGGTCGTTGCATCCCACCGAGGTCGGCTCGGGCTCAGTGGCCACCACTGCGGGCGCCGTGCGCGGCGCGGCCAAGGGGGTGGAAGAGAAGCAGGGGCACCCAGCAGCCGGTGCTGGGAAAGGGGATGAGAAATCAACCACTGGCTATGCTTTAACCACTGACTAGCAATAATAATTAAGTACTAGTGGATGCTATAATCAGGAAGAAACTACGGGTTTTGATTCCTTATCCACTATTAATTAAGCACTTAATTAATTACAGCACTCAGTATCTCGTAGTGTTTAATTAATCAATCACTATAATCAAGTACGGGTTTTGATTAATGATTGGAAGCTGATTCTTGTATTGATAGCCAGTAAAATTGGTGATTAGTGATTGTGAGTGATTATTGTCACATAGTTGATGACTAGGAGTTGATTATAGTATTGCTAGTCAGTATTATTAGTGACTAGTACTGATTATTATCCTGTACTTGAAGACTCGTAGTTGATGAGTGATGATTAGTAATTGCTTATTTTTGATGATAGCATTGCCAGTGATGGTGAGCAATGCTAGAATTGAGAGTGCTTATTGCAGCATATGAGTTATGAGAACGCTAGATCCATCTGGAGAAACCACATCTCCCTTTCCAAGCAGCATTTCCCTTGGCGAAGCAGGTGGTACATGTGCTTGGGCAAAGCCAATGAGAAGCTCCCGCAAAAAAAATGAGTAAGCTACACATATGGGGTGTTTCTTACAGTAACGACACCCCAAAAATGGTCGGCTTATGGCTTTATTACTATACATGGCTCATTTTGGATGATTTTGGGGGTCCCCCATTTTGAGAATCCTGACCGGTATTGCGGGGTACAAGCCCAGCGGCTAGAACTGGAGGATGATCATGTCCCATATTTCGGTTGGCAACAGGGGTTCCAGCCGCTAGTCCACCATTTGAATGCGGTCTGGTAAATCATCACTGATTTATGCTCAACCATTTTTTATGGATGTTTTTTTGATGATTAGATCTCCCTGTGCTCGTACTTTGGGAAAGGTCCAGGTGGTGACGGATTTGCTGCTGCTAAGGAAAGCAGAAGAGAAGAAGGTCGTCATAACCGAGGACGATGGGATGTGCTGCGATTGTTCTTGACCAGTCCTTTTCAGATTATTTCAGACTAATCTTAGAACCATGTTTGGGCTAGAATCGGCCAGAAGTTTACCAGATTCATGCGTGCAGTTAACTGATTTTGCGGGTGGGGGTTCCAAAGTGACTCTTCCACCACTTCCTCACAGCTTGACCTCAGCACACCATTTGCACAGCTCCATAGCGGTGCCCCCGGTGGTGCACCCCAGGACAAGCCCAAGGAGGAGCTCCCGGCAGCGCGAAGAAAGAAAGCCCATGCGCAGACCGTGCCGTGGCGTGATGTGCCAAGCATTGCTGGTGGTTTTGAGGGGTGAAATGCTGGTTAATGGATGGTTCAATGGATGGTTCAGTGCATGGTTAAACCATGGTAGTGCCGGTGAATGGATGGTGAAGTGGATGGTTAAGCCATGGTAGTACGGGTAAATGGATGATCAAAGCATGGTAGCATGGGTGAAATGGATGGTTAAACAATGGATAACTGCTGGTGAAATGGATGGTTTAACAGGGTTAAACAACGGTAGTACTGGTTCAGTGCATGGTTAAATTATGGTTAAGTGGATGGTTAAACCATGGTAGCATGGGTGAAATGGATGGTAAAGCAATGGTTAATTACTGGTGATCATTGCTTTCTTTTGAGAATACGACGCGGAACAGAATGGTTGGGCCACTGTTGGTGATTTCAGCCAGGTTGGCATGGTCTTGTGTCCCTTTTTAGTGGGATACCTTGATGCATTTGTTGGAATGTTTGCATTCTATGGCGACATGTTTGTAACAGAAATGGGGATGCTTCCCACACACACACTACTGGGCTCGAGGATGGCACAGGTGGAGACGCCCGGTTGCTACAACTCGAATTGGGCACAAGAAACTTCCTGAATTGTTTTGACCTTGGGCCCTTTTTGTTTGCCTGCGGAAGTTCAGTCTGAACATTGGTGGAAAAACTGACTCCACGTATTTCCACGCGTAGTTTGGTCATAGTATATGACACATGGTCAATTCATCGTTTATTAGTGGATGATTATCGGTTCTTGATTAACTGAGCTGTTGCATGGGCCCTATCCCATGACATCCGCACCCAGGCGCGCTTGATGTACCTGGGAGATCTTCAGGAGAAGGATGAGGATGACTTGAGGACCGGAAACTGCTGCCATTTCTTGGCGGCTCGGAGCTCCATGGATGGCATGCACAACTCCCGGCATGACCCCAGAATTAGATGGGAATTCCCACCGGCGATTGGCCCTCAACCCTCATGAAGCACCAAGATTCTTTCGCAAGCACTATTCCAGAAGAATGTTCAACCCCTAAATCACTTTTGACCACCGGTAGCCTCTGGGCAAACAATGGCCCCATTTGCTCGTTTTGGCGCAGGAAGATGTGGAACGAGTGGAAAACCAAGGAGAAGGCTGGAGCAGTTGCCTTTCCCGGACTTGGATGACTCATCCCGCAACAGCTTGCAACCCTGGTGGATAAGCAGAGCTGGTTGTTGGTTTGATTGACCTTGTTGATTTCCCCTCTCGCATGACATAAATGGTTGGTTGGTTGAGTCATATGTTTCAAAGGTTGGTTGTTTCACTTATGTTTCTTCAACAACCCGGTGAAACAACCAACCTTTGAAAAAGCACCAACCAGGTGCCTGGAGTCGACCAGTTGACAGTTCCCAAGTCTCAGTGCTCTCCAGGATGAGGCCGCCGCAGGGTCCCCGGTCGAAGCCCAGGAGGAGTCGCGGCGCTGGGTGGCCCTTGGTGGTGGATCCATCTGCGGTTGGTGATCCGTGGTACCAGGTGGGCCCCGTTTCACCACGGCTGGAGCTGGTAGCAACTTGCTTCGGTGGGCTAATTCCTACCAGTTATAGGGCTACCCAACTTATAACTGCTGGAGGCCCACCCTCTAAGAGAGGCTGGTTGATGGTTTTGGGAGTTTATTGATTTGGTTGCTGTTCTTGTTGTTCCGCAAGTTGCAGCATAGCATCGATCGCTCACAGCAATTAGTTCTATTATTGTAGGGTGTTTTTTCCAAAAAAAGAAGGGTTTTTCCCTAGCACCAATGTATGTCTCACTGTTTTGTTGCACAGAGAGCAGTGCTGCCCAACTGCAGTACTACAGAACTTGGGTAGATGAACATCTTCGTCCCCAGATGAAGGAACTTTCTTTTGCTTCAGCAACTCCTTTTCACCAAGATCTGCTGTTCTATTATTTGATGCAACTTCGTCACTTTTCCGATCCTTCATGGGGAGATCCAATGGTGATACAGATCTGCTGTATTGAGATTTGTTTGCATGACTCGACTTGACAAATGATTTGGCACACATGGATGCCTGTGGGGAAGCCAACCTTTGCCAACCAGTGCTGTGATGTGCAGACATGTGTTTTAAGTACCTATGACGAGCGGTCAAGATATCAGGGATCATTGCTATGACGTCCTCATACTTGTTGCTAAGTGGTAGTCCTTCTGATTTGCTCATGACCTTGCTTCTCACCCAACACGGTGGTGCAGACAATTTGTGAACATCAAGAAGTTTTAGAACAGAAGTACTCACCAGTGCCTACGAGAAACCGACAGTGAGCTCCATGGCTGCTGGTTGTAGTCCACCCCTGGTGTCATTTGCACACAGCCCACCACAGCAGCGTAGCGAGGACACCCGGAACAACATCCAAGATGCAGCCAGGGACACCCAGCAGAGACAGTTTGCCACAGGTGTCCCTCAGAAATCAGGACACATTGAACCACCCATTTTTTCATGATGAGTCACCAGCTATTGCGCTGGTAAAACTGGAGATGGCGGCACTGCTACGGACCATGGGATTGCCCTTATGGAGCTATGCATCACCGTGGCGCCGAAGCACTTTGACTTGCCTCCCCAGAGACCTTCAGGGATGGATGCGAATCATGGGCGATGCACATTTAAGGGATAGGTTACTGGGTACCAGCTATGGACCCCTAGAAGTTACACAGGTGATCGCTCCCAAGCATAGAGAGCAGATCGCCGATCCGCTGATGCGCTTCTTGGTGATGAGTCCTTCATCACGGTCCCAAGCGGTCCCCATTCCCAGCCAGCCACCAGTGCCAGACACCGCACTCGTGATCCCCAAACGAGGTACAGAAACTTCGTTCCGAAAAGGCTCAGAAGGAGGCCGAGGTGCGACCACTGCTGAGGGCACCCCCAACGTGGACCCGTTCGATCGTCAACGGATCACCGTTGTGAGAGAATGCCGACATGCGCAACATCGAAGTTTCTACCTGTCTAATCCTGTCTACATCTACCATTGTCCACCTGGGTGCCTCTTGTTTTGGTCGAATTGTTCAGCCAGGCGTTTTGTTGGCCAACAAGTATCGTGATGGTCTGCCGCCAACCAAAAACCAAGAAGGCAAGTTTGGATGCATATGGGAATCAAACTAGGCCCATCCTGGTTCAACGGGAATTTTTGTCATTCCGGGATTACCAGGACCAAGGACAGGAATGCGAGCATTGCAGAGCCCAATGTTGGCTCCCTCTGTTTACCATGAACCAGTCTCAAATGGCCAGTGGATATGAACAATCCATACTGGCGCCAGCCAGGAAGAAGCCGGATTTCTCTCAGCTGCTTGGGAGCATGGGCAGGGGCTGTTTCCGCGATGATTTCGCAAGTACTTACACAATCCAGACATACATTCTATGTTCATGTGGTTTCCTACTTCCGACATTTCTTATGTATTGATCTAATCACGTTCGTTTCCGTGAGTTTGCTTCCAAGAAGTAGTTCTTGCCCCTGCAAGCTTCGATCTATTGGACCTCCTTGGTGGCTTGTTGGTATGACCTCCTTGGTGGGTTGCTGATATCACCCCAACTTGCGTTGATCGGCATTGATCCCTTATTCCTGTTGAAAGTGGTCGATCTGTTCCTGGATCTTAAAAGTGAATAGCGGAAGCTCGAACAGAGGAACTGCATTTACCAACAACCAACAAATGTTCAGTTCCACGGGCCCACGCAGTGACAGGTTTGTTAGGGAACCGATTGGTCCGATGAGACTGGGAACATGTGAGCCATGTCAATGCCATGTCATGATGGGTACATCCACCACTCAGTGCCATCAGCTCTAAGGACAACTCGCCAGAGAGCAAACCCAAAGATGCTGCCACTCAGCAGAAAGATCCGTGGCCATGGGCTGTGCTGCGGTGCCAGACGTCACCAAGACTGGCTGATGGCGATCTCAACAACTGCGGTAACAGAAGGGACTGGTGGCTCATGGTGATTCGTGCTGGTGAGGGACAGCTCGTGGTGGTTCATGATGAGTCATGGTGGCCAATGAGGTTTAATGACGGGGAATGATGGGTGTGATGTTTTATGATGGGCGGTGGGTGGATGATGCTAAATGGCTGTTTATGGTGGTGAATTGTCTTAAGAATGATTATTGATTGTAGGTGACAGTTGCCGAAGCGTGATGGTGTTATTTGGGCTTGGATGGCAGGCAATATCAGGCCCATCATTTTTCTTCAATATAGACTGGCTTAATCATTGTAGGATGTTAGTTTTAGATTTCTCACGGTGACCAATGAAGCTTAGTGACTTTGTGGTTCATGTTGGTAGCTTTCGCCGATGATCCTGAGGCTGCTGCCAGGCCTCGCGAGTTGGGAGGGATGGTGCACCTGTTGGCCGCCAAAAAAACACATGGTTTGTGCTTCCTATTGAGTGGGTTGAGTGCCCTTGATATTGATCAGTGTTCATGAAAAGCTTGGCTGTTGGCCTTTTTCAACTCAGGAGTGAAGTAAGACCGACATGGTCGAACGCGAATATGTTCGGATGTTGCTCTTTGTTTATATGCTTGTGTTCGCTCACACCGGTACGCACATACAGACACCTGTCTTTCTTTGTTTGTTTGTTTGCTTGTTTGTTTGTTTGCTTGGCTATATATATCTTTTCATTTATCCACCTAATTATCACTCTATCCATTTGTCGATCTATCTAGCCATCTATCTATCCATGTACATTTGTCCACTCGTGACGATTGCTGCGCCAGGAAGGGCGCTGGCGGATTCTCAGGCGTTATGCCTGGTGGCGAGGTCGGACGGATTTGAAGGATGGGATATTTTTCTCAGATTTTTTGGGAGATCAAAATTCCCAAGAAATGAGCCATCGCGAAACACTGCCCAGCACCACATCATCCACCAACCAACATCCACCACTGGTCCACCACCAACCACTCTCCACCCATCGCCATCCACCCACGATCCACAGCTGGACCAACCATCGAACTGACGAATCACCGTGATGCAACTGGCCAGGTCAAGTTGCCGGGCGCCATGCCGTAAGGCCGAGACCGCTCCAGCGAAGCTGCTGCTGTTGCTGGTTGATAGGGGAGCTGCTGGAGCCTTGGGAAGCTGCTGTAGCTGGTTAGGAATGGTAAATAGTAGCGGACCATCACCCAACAATGATGGTTAAACAACTACCAGATGAGTGTTGCTCAAGTCGTGGGCTTGATCGCAGCTGGTTTATCGGATGTTCATCAGGTTGATATCTTCTTAGAGCTGGAAAAAGCTGATTTGTTGGCAGTGAGGGGCTAGCAGAGGGTAACATTAGATTGCATGAATCATGAATAAATCGTGAGACAAGCATCTGGAGTATGAAATTGGACCATCTCCAATGATCTCCAATGGCTAAATGCTGTGAAATCTGGGGGATGTTCAGCATCTCCAGGTGGTTTTTACATACAGGCGTTTCCCAAAATAGGGGACCCCCCAAGTCATCCAATATTAATCATATATACAACAGTGCTAAGCCATCCATTTGGGTTCCCCTATGTCTTGAGAAACCACCATGTCGATTGACACCCATCCTTGTCCAACTGCCACGTCCCAACGGTTTGCGGCCGCCGCTGCCCCAGATTGCGCCGACCAGGCAATTTCTGATGCTGACCCGGCACCCCAGTGACGGAGCAACCAGCTGCCACTGGGCGGTTCGTAGGTTCGTTTATATTTTAATTAATGATTCTATAAACTAAACTAATGATCCTATAAATGGTCAGTTTATCACTATCCTTGCCATGGTTTGTTGATTGATCTGATTAAAAAGCAGCTGTAGCAACTATCATTTAAGGGTGTCTCTCAAGCCATAGGTGACTCAAAAGGCATGGTTGGTGTATTACTATACATGATTAATTGATATTCGCTGATTTGGGGCTCCCTCTGTTGTGAGAAACTCCCATGTCTTGGCAGCAACCCTGGTTCGTTGACTAGCATATCTACTAAGCTTGATTAGTGAATGTCAGTTGTTGCTTATCCCCCTTGATATTCTGGTTGGTGGTTTGATCGACATGCTTCGTTTTCCGTAGGAAATTTTATCAAACGATTGGTTGACTAAATGTTTCATAGGGCTTGAAACCACCAACCAGTATTCTTTGCGTGGTTGCTTCTTGGTTGGTTACGTTCATGTTCTCCTCGATTGGTCAGTGAAATAGCTCGTGTTCGAGCTCATGGTTTGTTGCAGACATGGCGCACCACTCTATCTATGGTGCACCATGGATGACAGAGGCAGCTGCAGCCAGTCTTGGGGGAGGAACTCTTAGTGGAGAACCTCATGGAAACACAGAACCCAACTTCCAATCCAACTGCTCGTCGCTGGGTGCCGCTGGAAATCTTGTTCTTTTCAAGCAGAGCGTCGACGATTTCAGATTTCAAGCCGGGGCGTGGTCACACCATGGCATGCAAAGGAACTCTGTTGAGGGTCACATTGTGATCTCCCATATTGGGAGGTATATCCATGATAGATGCGGGATCCATTTGTTCATAAACCACACTCAGTTTACCTTAAATAGCTTGTGATTGACCATCAAGTGTAGGGGTTTTGATATCGATCCAACATTCTAGGGATCATCAGCTACTGTTAGGGGTTTTTGGATCTGCAGATCTGCTATTACCACCCATCATCAACCATGGTGTGCTCCCCGACACAGCCTGTGCCACATTCGCTGCCTTCGCTGCCGCTGGTTTTCACGACACCACGGCAGCAGCACCGCCGGGATAGTCTCAACAAGGAGTTGCCCTGGTAGTCACCATACCTTGCGATCGTCATCGTCATCGAATCATCATCATCATCATCATCATCATCATCATCATCATCATCATCATCATCATCCTCATCATCATCAGCAGCAGCAGCAGCAGAAGCATCATCATCATCAGCAGCAGCAGCCGCAGCAGCATCATCATCATCACCACCACCATCATCATCATCATCATCACACCACCCATGGACATTTCGGTTTGCATGGATTGTCACAAACAAGGGCTTTGAGCAAGAGAAACACACGACCAGAGACATGACTTGCCCGGCCGGTCGTCAAAAAATCGCTGTGCCCTGGGTTTGGAGAGAGTGGTGGATACAGTCGAATGCCATTTTTGGTTAAGAATCATCAACCAATAGTCGGTTGCTGGTTGGTAGTTGGCTGCTTACCACACAGGTTGATGGCTGCAGGTTGGTGATGCATGGCTATTATTTTTGTTGCTTAGACGCCATGTTCGAAGGTGTCACCTGAGACTGGTGGTGTTACCATGGAGATATTCTCCCCATGGGACACACCACACCGCGCTCCCACCGATCCCACCGCTTTCCCTGGCGCAGCAAAGGGGTTGAGCAGCGCTGAGCACACCGGTGACCATTATAAGGCTGAGAGCATTGGTAGAAGCATTGCTTTGCATTGCTATGTGCTGTTGCTTCTATATGTTACATGCGTGCGTATGTGTTTGCGTACATGCATTTGCCATATATGCACCAACATATATTTTTGAATATATATAATATATAGTATTTTGTTTATTTATCTATTTATCTAGTTATTTGTTTATTCATGTACTTATTTTTTACTTTTTGTACATGGTAGAGGTGTACGTGTGTATGTGTCCTGGTCTTGTTTCCTTCACCTGTGTGCTGGCTGCTTTCTGTTCACTCAGAAGCTGGTTGGTGATCGCAAGGCATTGCGTTTTTGGGGATCCTGCATTCATGCCATGCCTCGGGATGTATACATTAACAGGGAATGATGGGGACATGGATACAGGGCCACCAACTGCCAAGAATGATCACACGACAGGGTTTATAATAATAGGATATCGATGGAGAGAAAGAGAGAGAGAGAGGGAGAGAGAGGGAGAGAGAGAGAGAGAGGCAGCAGTTTATTCTGCACAATCGTTATCAGTCGCTGGCTGATAAGGTTCAATTACAGGGAATGCCGACGAATGATATTGGGATGTCATGGCCATGGGAATTCCCCTTGAAGCCTTCAAAAAATGGTCAGTGTCAGTTGTGGATCAAACTCGTTGGGGTGGATTGCTTCGCAAACGCGATCCCCAGACACTGGGGAATGAAAGAATCCGATGATTGATAGGTTGACTCGGCCACGCTGAGCCAAGGGAAACACAATTGGTTTCTGCATTCTTGGCCCAGCTTCAGTAGATAGAAGTAAGTCATAAGTAAATCGGAAGCCTATACAAATAGCTTATCCTGAGCAATATCAACCCGCAAATGAGATGATACGAGCACACAAGGGCTGAACGGATTGTGCCACAAGGGGCGCCAATGTTGTCGATCGCCAACCAGGAGCCGTTTGAAATATTGAGACTCATGGCTGATGAACCAACATCCTGGCAGGTTTCAAGACTCATAGCGTGGCCATGTACAAACATACAGTTGATGGTTGTCAAGGCCGTCATTGTCATGGTGAAAATGTGTGCCGCTCACGATTGCGTTTGATGGTTCGTGTTCTTTTTGCTTTTGAGCGTTTGATGGCTTATGACGTTGTTTTTTGTTGATGCTGGTTTTTTTGTGCAAGTTAGATATGGATCATTGCGGTTTTCGATGGTCAATGCAGGTTGAGGTGTGGAAGGTCCATGACGGTTGCAGTTCATGTTGGGCGTTCGATGCTGGTTGAGGATGATGGTCAATCAGCACAACTAATGACTAGCATCAATCATCAGTCAGCTCAAATTCCTTAATTGATCATGGCAATTTAGTTTCATAAACTGACTGACCTGGGAGATGGCACTGGAGAGAGAGAGAGAGAGAAACTGACGCAATTTCTAAACTACGAATTGGTCAGCTTGGATTACTATCTCCATGTAATCTGTTGAGCTGGTGGTCAATGAAGCGTCATTCAACAGTTGGTTTGTTGACGTTTGGTCAGTCTTTGGGAGAAGGTAGTATGTTGTCAACCGCCCATGGTTGACATACGGTCGATCGGCCCAGCTAATCGCCAGTACAAACCATCGTTTCAGTGTTGTTACTTGGTGGTTAGTTACTAGTTAGGCTGATGATTGGTGAGCCATCACCCGTTGGTTGTAGGGTTAGCTACTTGATGAGCGATGATAGGTCCTAGCTATTGCTCACTTTGACTGAGCGCTGTGTAATCACATTAGCTAGTCATTCAGCACGAAGCAATAAGGAATTCTCAGTCAGCTACTGAACCATACAATGCCAGTTGCTATTCTCACCATGTCTAGCCAACACGCTGCCATTTATCCCATGACTGCACCCTTATGATGCTCATTATACAGTCATCATAGATTATGAATAGCATGAAATGACCATGGTCTACCATCATCAAAACCGTTTGCACGCCATCATTGACGATCATTAGCCATGGTTAGTGGCAATTCAAATCAACGAATCAAGGAAGCAAGCAATCAATCAATGAATAAATCAATATCATAATCCCATTGGCAATGACGACAATAGTTATAGCCCTTCTGGTCACCCATGATCGTCATCAGAACATTGATGTATTAGTCATGTTTAAGACAATCAATCATTCATTAACCATCATTGAACCATCACTGATCATTATGAATGAGCTGCTAACCTCCATTAATCATCATGATTGACCAAAATCACCATGGTTACAAGCGTTTTCACACCATTGCCAATCATCAGTGAACCATTCTCAATTGATATGATCATCAATTAATTGTGGTGAATCCGGTCATTATCCATGATGGATTAGAATCCATTTGTTACAGTCAGTCAATCACCCATCACTGAGCTATAATCACCACCATCATCCAGTAATTTCATTACTAGAAGTCACATGTCATTAGTTATCATGGGAGTGAGAATCACATGAAGAGTTATAACATGGCATAGTGAATCATTCTATTGATCATCACACAGTCATAGCAATCAATCAACCGTCACTTGATGGATCATTTGGTGGTTCATCCGCTCAAAACCCCTCATGACATCCAACTAATGAGTGCTTAATCCAGTCTACAGCGAGCGCAACTCGTCGGTGGTTGATCAGCCATCACCGCGTTGACTAAGTCACTGCAGAATCCGGGCATCCGCACACGACCCCGAGTGGCCACCAGCAATGCCATGGTCCTGCGACTCATCGGTAGTGGTGGACCATGCTTCATGAAACTTCCACTGTGATCAATAGTGGTGGTCAACTAAGGTCGATGATGCTTAACTGGCATTAAATCATGGTATCATGGTTAACCCCAGTCAACTGTAGTTCAAGATGGGTCATCAACCACTAGAGAATCGGTGATTCACCCTTGGTTAACCATTAGCCATTGATGCTTCAGCAGCCATCCAGCCATCCTCGTTCTTCGCAACGATCAGAGCGCGGTCCATGGCAGGGGCCACCCACGATGCGGCAGCACTCGGCGCCGCGATTTGAAAAAAGTCGCAAAGGATGCGCAAGGACCCCCACGGGTTCCCAAGGGTTCCCAAGGACCCCCACAGGTTCCCAAGGGTTCCCAAGGACGCCCAAGGGTTCCAAAGGGTTCATGGATCACAGATCTCCACATCAACCATCAACTGAGGACAACGATCAACTACGAAGCGAAGACTTACAAAGTGTTGGACATGTCCATGCTTACACCGCGATGATAGTTGTATGTTGTTGCAGGTGATTTCTTGTTGATTCTTCTTCGGGAATTTTGCTCCACATCAGTTCATTTCAGCCTGAGCAAACGGTCGGAACTTGAAAATCAGGGGAAAAGTGGTCAGCTTTCCCTCCTTTAAAACCGGTGAGCTTCTGTGAGTTTTCTTTGTTGCCAATCCACTGCTGCCAGGGCGACGCCTATTCTTAGTGGTTCTGGGCTCTACCATAGAAGCACATCATGGATATGGATTTCTACCATCCTTCACCAGCTAAGTTGAGCCTATTGTGAAGTTGTGGCTTTGTTCACGGGCCCTGTGCCTTGAGACTGCATGTTTTTCCAGCAAAAAAATCATCATGTTGGTGTGGTTTGCTGATGCCCGTGATTTGAACAAAGTATCCATTGTTGCTGTATCATTAGGCTGGTTGACAGTCGAAAATGGCTGGTTCAATGACCATCCCAGTCATTAAAATGGATACTCGCCAGGTGTTTGTGTCGAAATGGCGGTGGTTTAACGGGCTGAAAAGGATCTAACTAGTCATTGATGGTTAGTCAATAGCCGATTGGTAAACCATCAATTAGTTAATTACTGCAACCATCAAAGATTGGCTAAACCAATATTACTTGGTGGCTTCAATTTGTGTCATTTCCCCAAACGTATTAACAAATGGTTGGTTGAACCCCATATTATTTTTCCAGATCTTTTGGGGGTACCAGAATGGTTTACTCTATTCATCAACATGGTGCAACCCTATGTATCAACATCGTGGTTCAACCACCCACCTGCTTCAACACTATGTATCAACAGGGTGGTTCAACCACCCACCAGAATCCTTGACGCTGCAACCCCCCCGTACCCATCCCATCCCAGTCCTCCGTTGCAGGTGGATATGCTGGAGCAACGCGCCGCCGAGAAGGAACGCGCGCTACAGAGCGAGGCGGGGAAGGACGTGGCGGCGCGTCACTAGGAGGCGCTGTTTGGATGGGAGACCTAGCCACTATACTAACAACGGACCGCAACTGTCATAAAAGGGGCCATTTTTTGATAATATTGGTAAATTACCGACAAGTGTCAAGGGACAAACGGCCAATTCTAGGTATTAATGGACCTTGATTAGTGGATAGTATACCAATTGGCTAGTTGACCAATCGATAGTGATCACTTAGTCAAGGTCCATATCTTAACTATATTCCACATCGAACTACAGTTAATATAATTTGAGTACTGCAATGGACCTTGACTAACTGAGAGAGCCTCCAGTGATTGGCAAATTATGGAAAGTCTCCAGGTCTTCTCGACGCTTGTTCCTTTGCAATGTAAGAGATATCAGAGGTTTGCTCCTCTTGGGGTTGCGAAAGATATTAGATAAAGAAGCACCATCAAGAAATAGTTGGTTTTGAAATGATCTCTGCAAAATTTTGACACGTGAGCATTTGGTCAGACCATTTTTCGCTACAGGTGGAGATCCTTCGCAAGCAGAAGGATACTCAGGTACGGGACAGGACTGGCGGTGATGACTTGGTGGACCAGCACTGCTAAGCCAATGACATTGGCTCTGAGCTAAGATCCCTTGCTGGATCCAGCTGCAGCTTGCAATCCAGGGTGTTGCTTTGATGAAGCTGTCACTATCTGAAGAACTTTTTTGCGGTTGGTTCAATTTTGCTGGTGCTTAACATGTTTCATTGTTGGTTTCAATTCCGTTAGTACAATCTTACTGGTTTGATTGACATGTTCTATTGTCCCAATCGTGTTGACAAATGCTTGGTTGCTTGACAAGCATATTTTTCAAGTTGGTTGAAACCACCAACCAGAGAAACACTTGCAATGATTTCTGTGGTGCCTGCGGCAACGAAAAACCGCTCATGCGCCGCGGGTGTCGCCACACGGCTAGGCCTTTCTCAGGAAGCCCACTGAAATGCAACAATAGTGGACATTGAAGTGTGTACAATGTAAGTTTCATACTTAGCCAGAACTCGGTCATGGATGGACATCAGTTCACCATCCTCTCTGCGAACGTTCCTCAAAATAGGGAGACCCAAATCGATGGTTTGTTACCGAAAGCGAAGAATCTGGATGATAACTGGTGGTTCCCCTATGGCTTGAGAAATCACCTTATGACCTTTACGAGAAATACTAGTGTCACTTTTATGGCGAATGGTACTTGTGATGATTCACTTAAAGATGGTGAACAAACACAACAGGATTCGGCTTCTGCAGGTGGCATCACTGCGTGCGCAGCTGGAGTTCCAAACCACTGAGTTGCGGCAGACGGCTGAACAGGAGGCACAGGGCAGGACTGGTGGTGCTTCAGGCTGAAGGTGGTTGAGATGAGTTAGCAGCTAGGCATGGTTTACCAGCTGAAGAGTTGTCGTTACACTCGGTGGCAGTGATGATGATTGCGAGTGGTGGCGGTGAGATGAACCGCAGTCATGCTGCAGAGAACCAGTCGATGGTAAACCTCTAGTTGGTACGGTATTTGTTTGAGAGCAACCAGGAACCGCATCAGTAAGAGCTGATCGTCTAAGGCCATAATCCACATGAGTTGCTCATCGCCAGGTACACCAACCAGGCGAATCATAGTCCTGAAGCTGCCCAGGGACATAGCAGTTCAGCTCCCCTGCAGGTAGCGACAACATCAGTGCCCCCGCCAGGTGTCTCTGCTGAAGCAAGACTTCGAACGCCGCGAACGCGCCTTGCAACAGATGCTCGACCAGGCAGATCCCCAAAGATCGTTTCTTGTTGCCCCTCGTTGCTGCGAACGAAATAGCCTTGTTCCACACCGTGAGTCAGCAAGCATTGACCCATGAAGTAGCCATTCATGATCCTTGAGCAGCAACCAATGGGCAGATCCTTAAGCATTGGAAAGCATCATTGCCCTTCCTGGTTTACCATCAAGCATCGATCGTTAGGTCTCCCGGTCTCAGCCCACCAGGCTCGACTGGGTCAAGAAGAGGACACGCGAACTGCTGAGATCCAACTGGTGCGCCGACCTGCAACCGCAGGGCGTTCTACTGTACTTGGATGTGCAGGTGGGGCTATACCCATGGTTATGAACCCTGTAGCGTCTAACCCTATCACCATGGTTGGTTCCCAGTAGCCTGCTGCCGGTACATTCTAAGGCTCAGCGTTGATTTGGGAATGAATGGGGAAGACAACTGCAAGGGATTCGGCTGGTGGTTTCAATAATCTGTTTGTGAATCAGCTGGCCGGTGATATGTGACTTGGATCGATGACTGCTGTGGTTTTGAGCATTTTTAGTTCATTACTGGTTGCCAGTTTCTATACGCCCGAGTCATACCCTGTCCCAAAGATTTATGATTTCACATTTGATCCCAAACTTGGTTTGGATGTGACAATTGGACCATGGCTCCATCGGCACTCTCTTTCATACCAACCATGCTTCAGAACTCGCAACCAATTTCGAACACAGTATCATAGTGGATGTGTATGATTTAGTGCATACATGAACATAGTGTCTATAGTCTTTGTCTATCATCTATGTGCATCTTGTGTCCGTGTACGTGCGTGCTTATTTGTTCAACACGAGTCTATATTCACAGTTTGTCGGTACAATCATCATTGACCACACTTGCTCAAATCGATCTCCTCAACCATCCAGTGTGAATCATCAACCACTTCGCCCAGCACCAGTAGTCACTACTGGTAGTACCCCATCGCTGGTAGCCACCACTGGTACCCCGTTGCTGGTAGCCCGGTGGGTTTCATCCACTGGTCACCCTGTCCGCTGAGGCCATGAAGTTGAAGCGCCAGGAGGAGTTGTTGAAAGCTTCCGAGGCGCTGCTACGACGGCACTGGAACCGACCCAGGGCCTTGCTACAGACCCACGGGATAGAACGACCTCAACCAGAGGTTGTTTGGGGATGTATCTCGATTTTCTCATCTATTTCTCATCTATTTATTTCTCATTTGTTCCGTAAATTGTTGCTGTTGATTGTCGTTTGGATAGGCGAGCAACTGAACCTGACCAAACGACTGACGATCAACAAGTGCCAAACACTTTGTTGGTCGTCAGTTCTGGGAGTTGAGAGACCTACCTGGTTAGACAGGGAGGTTCTCGAGATATCGACAACCAGCCTCGAAGATTGAACTGAGCCAACGAACAACACATCAAGCTTCTGCACGTTAGGAGCCTTTGACACTTCAGGCTTGAATGATATGGACCTGTCCAATCCAGATGTGTCACCCCAATTTGCCGTTTTCCTAACAACAGATTTGGGGGCCATGCAGCAGTGCCATCCGCGAATGCAAGGCCAAGATCAAATCCTTGGAGGAAAGCGGTGAACGACAACAGGTGGGCGCAGATCATGGGCAGCGACCCCAAGTGGTTCAGCGCCAGATCGCTGATGCGTTTTGTTTGGGTCACGGGCATCAGGGAACAACAAAATATGAGGGAAAATACTAATTTGATAGGAACAAAACCTTAAGGGCCTTATCCTAAACAGCACTGATTATTTGAAAACATTGCATGTCAAAACAGTCGGGTTGATTCTTTGTTTTCGGATTTTGATAACTGGCATCCTAACACTACTGATTCCATATCAGGGGTGAGAGCCCCTGACCCATTTTAGATGCTCAGGATTTCCAAGCCTTTGGGTGGATGTTGCTATCCTCACTTGGGCAAGGGGATGCCAAAGGTTTGAAATTCGTCCTGGTTGAAGAAATTTTTGCTGGTCCAGCTAGAGGCTGACAGGATTGTGCCAAATGTCCATCCTTGGGTTAACATCCAGTGCGAGTTGCTTCTACTGACGTTGTTTTTCAATTGTGGTTTCCTAAGACATCATAGAGGACCAGCCCATGGCGCGGTTACAAGCCGTTGGTTGTTGATCCTATTTGGATGCCTCAGTTCACCAACCCATGGCGCTAGGGGTGACAAGCTGCTTTGCAGCCTCCCATGAAGCACCAGCTGCACATCCAAACAGCCTGGGATCGTTGGTGCCACGCCAGGAATTGTACGAAAGGCACGTGGGACAGCTGTCTCAGCAGATCAGAAACAGCCAGGAGAGCTGCAATGGCTGGGCTGTTCAGCTGGCGAGAAGCTGGGGCCTCCAGTTGCGAGACCGGTTGATTTGGATAAGGAGACGGCGGTAGTAGTCCGGTAGTACGGGTTGTTTTGAAGCCAATTGACATTCTGTTGCGCCTGTGGCAAACCACGGCTGGAATGAGAATGCTATGAAATCAGTATGTGCTACCTAATCATCCCTGGTAACCAGTGGGCTTACCAGCTTTACACCCCAGATGTTTTCAGCTAGGAGAACTTCCGATCTCAGTTGGAAGTGGCGCAATCCGAGAACGACGAGCAATTGCAGGTGCCGGTGGCGCCCATGACCCGGTCACTGCAGGGGCATTACAGTTGTTAGCGCCCTGGCCACTTCATCCTTCACATTCTTCTGCACAGTGTGCCCACAAGGCATATACAGATGGATGGTTGGATCAAAGTTTGTCACAAAAGTTTTGAACTCATCACTTTAGCAGAGATTCGAGTTTAACTGGCTGCAACGGTTGGCAAAGCCGCACAACCATCCCCAAGAAGTTGCTATTTTTTGGTGCTTGCTATCCCGTATTGACAACAAGTATGAACCACTTTGTCCATGAATAACCCTGATTGGCCACTACAAAGCATGTTTGTAACTAGCCATTCTTAAACGCACGTCAACACCAACCACAAAACATTTACCCTCATCAACCATCATCAACCATCATGAAGCACCAAGCATCCACCACTAAGCTAACATCCCCCACTCCTCACCTCGTCCATGACAGGCAGCCATCGCGAAGCTGGGCGAAGTGGAGCGCAGCAGCAAATCCGAACGCGAACGCATGCGCGCAGAGGTGGAGCAGGACGCCACTGCGGGTCGCCTGGAAAGGCTGTGGTGGCTATGGCAACGGAGGATGACCATCGGGTTCTCCTACCGCAGGGTTTATCCTACAGCTGATCCAATGAGCGATGGCTAAATATGCTTGGGATATTTATGAATCCTATGGCTGCAATGATGGCTAGGTTCGTCCTATGGCTTATTTGTCAATAATAGTTTCTCATGGCTATTCCTATAGTTAAAAACGGCATTGCTTGGTAGATGCGATTCAGCTGGATGGCTCGAAAAGCACCATGCTGTTTAAAAAAACTTGGATTCCCAATCGATAAATGTCTTCTCCAGATAGCCAGGGAAAGATCGAAATCATATCAACCCACAGATTTAGACGTTTGGATTGGTTGATTAGTTGGGTGACACAGGTTGGTAAACCTGGTGGACATCCTAATGAAGCTCATTTCTGTTCACTTCGGGCGCAGGTTCACAGGGGCACAAGAATTCCGTATTGAGCGAGCTGCAGGCTTGTGGAATCGGCCCTCAACTCAAGAATTCCCTATTATTCTACAAAGGGTCATGCTACATGGGAATTCCAAGGGGTCAGTCCATAAAATGGAAATACCGATCAATAGCGCGATGGCAAAGGAGACTTCTTCCACTGCCAGCTTCAACAACTATTTTTTTCTGAGAGGAGACAGCAATCGAATTTTTTTTTGCTACTTTGCGGTTGGATGAAAAGCATCATGAGTTGGGATGGTTAGTAGCTGAATGAGATAGATCGAACTAGATCACCACTTGTTTAAAGATTTTCATGTGACATCCACCACGTCACCGACGGCAATGGATGATGACAGCGAACGCAGCAGTGGTGATGACGTAGGGCTGATGTGTGACGCATTATGGTGATGAAAGGGAGCGAGATGAAGGAATGGCCGCCAGCAACAGCTGAACAACCGGCCTTTGCGGGCCACAATTGATGAATCCAATCCGACTTGATTTGGTTATTAATCCGTCATCCCTATCCTTGTCATCAATCATCCTAAACCGTCATTGGCCGCCATCCTGATCATTCTCAGCATGATCCGCGGTTTCATCCACATCCACTGCTAGTTAGATCTCTGGTTCACTTGGCCAACACCACCAGCCAAAGCCACAAATCTCCCCGCCGAAACCCGTCGCTTCGAACCCTCAAGGAGCGTGAAGAGCAGGCATCCAAGTTGGCGCAGGCGAGCTGTTGGTGGTGGACACCGTTGTCGTTGTCGTTGTTCCATTGCTGCGTTGTTTTTGGTTTTGATGCGGTTATGGGTCAAGCAGTTAACCAACCAATATTGGGGTAATGATAGCCAACAAAACTAATGGGAAAACAATGGTTAATGATGTTTTCTTGTTTTTGGGGATAGTGCACTTGAATAGTTTCTCATGGTTATTGACTTTGATGTTGATTGGTTTGACTTTGATGATGCTCTTGTGGGTGTCATTGTTGTTGTTGTTGCATGAGTTAGTGTCATTCATTATCCTTCCTGCTGTTGTTTCTTGATTGTTCTTCTACAACCAAGCCAAGGGTATTGCATCCTGCCAAGACGTTGCAACGAAGCAAGTACTGACTGAACCGCTGAGTTGGACAGCCAGGGGGAATCCACCTGTGAAGCTCCATGCTGTTCCCATGGCGGTCTCCAGGCCGAGGAGCTTGGGCAACAGGTGGTGGCGCTGCAACGTGAGATCGATGAGCTCAGGAAGCAGCTGCTGCAGGCTGGTCCCGGTGGCGGTGGGCTGGTGGTCTCCCAGGGCTCCCTTGGTTGAGGCTACGGTTGGTTCATGGCAGGCGGTTCTGGTGCGAAACCAGCAGTTGATGGATGGGTTGTAGACCAAGCAGCTGCAACTGGGGGGGAAGGAGGTCGCTTTGTAACACTGCGGCTTCTTGATGGTCGTCTCCAGCAATCTCCGGAAAGATCGTCAACACCACCAGCCACATTGAGCCCATCGTTGATCATTGGCAGTTCTTGACGGTTCTTGATGGTCCTTGACCCTGCGGTTGAAAACCATCATACGCATTGCTAATCACGGCACGCTCGTGCCAACCATGGCTTCACGACGAATCATCCCGAGCGCAGGCGCGAATGAAGCTACTCGACAGGCCCGGCCGTGTAAGCATTCCTGGGAGCTGAATTTCAAGTTCTGCCTGAGACAAAATCACCTTGACGCGATTACATGTGAGTACCCGGTGATTTGCGCGGATTTGCACAGGCTGAATTTGCGGAAGGATGGTTGTTGTTAGCAGGCGTTGGTGATGATCTGATCGACTCATTTATCGAACTCATTGGGCAGATACCTAGTTGTCTTGGTTTCGACAGTTTCAGAGGGTTGTCCACACTTTTCGGGCCTCAGAGATGGTCATTGCAAGGTCCAGTGGACACCCATCATTGGAGAAACATGGACAAACCCACGTCAACCTCTCGTCTGAACTTGGCATTAACATGCTGATGAACAGAACAAAGTGAATCCCTGTGAATCCGAGATTCATTTGTTCATCCGAACTTTGATCAGATTTCACTCATTTCTTCACCGAGCTCTGAACCAGTCCAGGTTCAAATGACCATATAGATACTTGTAGCAATTGCCTGTGTTACGGTCGCTGTTGTTCCTGCAGGCGTGGTTGCGGTGATTATCGCTGATTTCACCAAATGAGTACTCAACCAAGTTTGCAGCAAAAAACTTGAAAATGTGCCATTTCAGGGTCAAATCTCTCGCGGCTTGATGTTATTTTTTCATTTGTCATTTCTTGGCCGTAGGTTCAAGTTTGGCAACCAGGGGGGGGGGCAGGGCGGCGCCAAAAATCAGGCCCGTGACTGCTCCTGCGGCAGCCTCTACCGATGCTCCAAAAACTGCAAAGGCGCGTGATGAATTCCCAAACTTGGAGCTTTCTAGCGAGCCACACAGGAATGGTTGCTTATTGGTCGGTGAAGGTTGACAGTGAGTGCTGTTGTAGGCAATACTGCTGATACATCCAATTCTTCGCTTTCAGCCAACTGGTTGGGACAGCCCCATTGGTTGGTTGGTTCGTTGGTTGCTGGCTTGCTTGGATATTCTTTAGTCGATGATGGATCTTTTCAATGTTTATCGATCACACGTATGCTGAGATGCGATGTCATCAATACCAAAATGGCATTGAGGGCCAGTGCAAATGGCTATAGGCTAATGTCCCCACACAAACATTTTACTGTTTGACATATGTTCATTACTTTCTGCTAAAATGTTGATGATTTTTACTGGTGGATCACTACCAACTATCCAAAAACCGGGTGAATATTCCAATAAAGAGTGGTTTGGTCATTGGTGGTTCCCCACCTCAACCAATTGCCGGCCCAGCATCGCGAAGGGAAAAGGGATGTGAACAGCCAGGAGTAGCAAGGCACCCGGCTTCTTGAAATTGGGAACCCCAGAATGGTTGGCTTATTACCATACATGCTAAATGCTTAATATAAAGAATGATAACTGGAGGTACCCCTATGGCTTGAGAAACATCAATATCACGCTATCAACCAAGGGCTCTATGGCACGTGAAAATGCTACCATCAAACTCCCACAGATGTCACCGACACAGTCCAGGTGTCCATCACTACCTACCATCATTCACCATCATTAAGCGGCACATTGATGCCGAAATCTTAGATCAGTGAATGAAGCTGTTATCATAACCAAAAAAAATCCATCCATAACCACCTTATATCACAAGTTGTTATGAGTTAAAGCTGTTACCAGCATTTGTACGAAAGATCGCGCTTTCGTCCACGTCTTGGTCCAGCTGCGTTGGTTTGCCCTTGCTTCTGGCACTTCCATTTTTTGCCTCATAGAATCAAATTATTTGGGTGAACAACAGTCTGGACATCACGTATTAGTAAATCTTTAAGTGGCTAAGATGAATAGTTAAGATTGATTGAAGTGCTGATCAGACTTATCAGAATTAATCATAATGATCATCATCATCCGTACTTTATTTCAGGATGCTTATCATTTATAACCGCAAATAACGTGGTAATAGTAACCATTAATAGCCACCAATATTACTATTTTTTTCATAAGGTCCATGGTTAAAACACAGTGACCTTCACCGCCACCATGGCATGACCACCCAACCCTCGCGATCAGCCGCGCAGCAGCGCGCAGCGGCGGGAGGTCTTGGCCGCGCGCTCGGCGCGCCGCAGCTCGGAATCGCAGCTGCCTGAGGCCTGTGGCGGTACCAGCGATGGGTTTCGACAGGTGGTTGAGCCTTGTGACTAGTGAACTATACCAGGTATATCTGGCTATGGGTCAATATTAATGAACCAACCAATGGGGGATAATCTCCAACCATAATAGGGAAAACAATGGTTAATGATGGGACTAGTAATCTTAGTACCTAGAGTTGACCTCCTGACTAGGAAACTAAGTAGTTACCTATTCCTAGTTTGGTTAATATCAATGGTTACTAACTATAGCGAAGTACGTAATATGGATAGTTTGGTTTAGAATAAAGTTTAGAACAGTAGTTAATAACTATAGCTAAGTACCTGTAGTTAGGTTGTAGCACTTATGTCACCAACTACTTTGTAACTAAGTAAACCATATACTAGTGACCAGTGGGTCGCCTTAGTTGGATACCATGACTGTAGTAGTGAACTATCAGTGTAAGCTTTAGCAGTTGGCTCGTCAAAATCAATAACCTCAGTAACCTTAGTTGATCACCATAGTTATGAACCAACATAACTACAGCAATCATTTTTGATACTGATCAGAAATGAGGTGCATCACCCACAGTTCATCAAACTTATTTGCTTCATAATGGTGGTCACTGTAGTTCATCATACTTACAGATGATGGTTAGTTATGATAGTAACCATATTGGTTCATTTTAGTCATCATAGTCACAAAATGTTGGTTATGATTGAGGTATGGCTAGTTCTGATAGTACCATAGTCATGATAGTACCGGATTAAACGCTGTGTTTATTAATCGATCAGATTGTGAACCATGAACCCCATTCTCGGCCATTGTTCACTCATTTTCATTAGCCACAAATCATCCATATTCGCCGAGCTTCGCCAAGTTAACCATCATGCTTCGCCGAGGTAAGCATCATTTGCCATGTTAAAGTCACGACTAGCTGATGATGGTTGACTCCGCTTGGTTAGTGATATAAGCACTCATGGTTCCTGGTTTCATTTGCAACTTCATGCCTTGAGCGCTGCGATCCGACGTTCTGCAAGGACATAGTGATACCCATTTGATACCTGAGCTAATTACAGCCAATATTCTTAAACATACGATTAAACAGGTATGATTCTGCAATCCTCTGGATGTATAGCCATGGTTAAATCATTGCTTCATGGTGGTTATCGATCCACATGCTTAGTGAATGATTGCTGATGGTTATACACCCACCTGATTGGTATGAAACATCCGCTGAGCCCGCCAGGCCAGCGATATCTATGCGCGCCGCAAGTCCACCCGCATCATGTTGCTGCCTGCCAAGCTGAAGGAGGTCGGGGGGCCGTGGCCATCAGCTGAGCCATGACCAGCTGGTTCTCCATGGTTGGTGATAAATGATGGCTACATGTAGCCTATTAATGGTTACTAATAGGGGGAATGGCCAACAACAATAGCTGGCTGGTGATTCATGATGGTTAATCATAGGGGTTAGTGATTTTAATGATAGATTGACCATCATTAGAATGGATGAAGTGAATTGTTGTCGTGGTTTTTGCTAAATGAGCATCATCGTTGCGCATTTTCATCTTATCACAAGCTTGGCTAGCCATGATGGCTACTCATGACCACTGGACCATGCTGATGATGGTCATAGTTTTCATGCAGATGGCCACTTCTGACCATGGCCATCCGCGACCATTCGCATCATTAGCCACGACCTTGAAAGGGCATTCGCAGTCGTTAATCACAGCATCATTCGCAGTGGCAACACTCGTGAAGCATCATGAGCAGCAGCAAGGCTTAAAGACCCAGAACATACCAGTAAGACAAATGGCCACAAGTTCCACCTCGCCATCACAGCTCTCCCCGTTGCATTCTTGCTTCATGGGTACGCGTCTTGGGTATTCATGATGATCATGACATTGGCAAAAGATCCCCTGCTAATTAATTTGCTAATGCCTAATCCTGGTTAATCCCTCAGCCCCCCTTAGATTAGCGGGGTCTTGGTGAATCAATCCAATCGTGATGGGGGGCATTCTCCAGTCAGAACCCCTACCTCCATTCAAGCCTGCATGCCGCAGCTGGATCGTTGCACTTGTAGCTTCAGCTTTGCTTCCTCACTTATTGTGACTTGATGGGTGAAAGAATGGTTGGCAAGTAATCAAAGTTTTATTCCTGCTGTTGTTGGCTCTATCCTTTGTCAGCATCACAGAAAACATGCAAATAACCAGATGATGAGACCGACATTCCCAGAGAACAGCATTTTCACTGGTAACACACTGGAAAGAATGCAGAAAGTACAGTGATATTCATCTCTGCTCGTCCCTGCCCATGCGTCACCCAGCTGAAAGTGTGGCTCATAACATTTTTTGTCTCTAATGGAAGGAAATTGGATCAATGACAGGACAGCAAGACCCTTGTTTGTTTCTTGGGTCATGATTGAAAAATCAGACACATCAGCATCTTGAGCTGATGAAAAGGCCATGTCACGGCTACGAGTTTTCACCCGACCATGGCTGAGAAGATCAAAAGATATTTCGGTAGCAGGGCTTACTACGAGGGCGAGATTCTGAAGGCAGGGACAACACTGCAGCTTGGGCAGGTTGGAACAGGTAAGACAGCAGGAAACACCAGAAGATGCTAAACGCAACCAAGACGAAACACCGCCTGCCGTGGCAGGACCTACCTCTCGGCTACAAGTATGACGGTCCAGCAGGGGCCACAAGGCTGGAAGTTACCTTGTCCAGCGGCGAGAAGATTTGGATGTGGACCTTTGCCATCGATGTCAGAAACGGAGATTTCGAAGACTTTGCCAAGCGCGGACTGCAAAAGGGCGATTACGTCATGTTCCACTACACTGACGGCAAGGCGACCGAAATTTTTGGTAGAGTTCTCCGTGTTCGAAAGGGTTGTTGTCCACATACATTTTGTTACCCACACAGTAAAGGAAGGGTCGTATGTTTCAATGTCGCTTGTTTTATCGACATCCAGGGATTTGCAGAGATCACTTCGTCGAAGAGTGCGGAAGTGTGGGCGAGTAAATCGGCGCATTCAGACTCCAACTTTGGCTTTGGAGTCTATGCAACTTCTAAGGCACCGAGCGAGTGGCGGTCCAAACAAGAGATTTTCCTGAACAATTTTTTGCCTTCCAGGAAGGATTGGGAGGAACGAAAGCATCTTGCATTCAAGACATGGCCAAGTGATGAAGAGCTGCACGCCAACAAGACGAAGCTGGCAGATGACGACTTGCATGCGCTGGTGAATTCAGACTTCGGACGAGCAGTGCTTGAGAAATGGATGAACACTGGCAAGTGCAACTTTTGTATACCGATAGTGTGCGACTACCACACTGCAAAGGACTGAAAGAATGTTACGGAAATGTTTGAATCGTTGCATCAACATTTCGGAAAATACTGTTTCTTTATTTATGATAAGACGAAATCTCTACAGTAAAAAATGTGCATATAGAACTTAACGTATGTATCATTTGTTATGTTTTGCTTTCTTTTTGATGTTTCAATATTACTGAATTGAACCGCCCTACCATTGTGAATCTGATCAGTGTGGATTGGCGTCGGCCGTTGCCAGGATGTGATGCGCGAAGACACGCCTGCAAGTTTGATGGGTAACAACCGGAAAAGGTGGGTTGGCAATATCCGGCCCTTTGGGGGTTGAAAGCATCGATGTTTAACTATGGCAGATAGCTATTATCATTGGTCATCAGAATTGATTATGAATGTTGTAGCTATCTTCAAACCACAGCGAGAGAGAGAGAGAGAGCATATTAGCACCTTAGTTTCTTGAGGGATTCACGTGACTGGCGATTTTTTGAGTGTTCACACATATCAGGCTTGCTGGTCACAACAAGTTTGACGAGAAAGAAGCCAGCTGGAGAGACGTGTGGATCGTGGAAAAGTTTGAAAAGACAGAGTTGCAGAGTGGGACCTGGCAGTTACACATGAGCAACGCTATTCAACCTGCAGGGCTGACCGACCATGTGCTGAGCCAGCGCTATGCTAAGCATCCGGAAAACGAGAAGATTCGAAAGCAATGGACTGAAGAGACTTGCTCGGCACAGTGTGTACCCCGAAGTTTTCTTAAGAGTAGGGAGGGTAACCAAAGATACTCAGCACCGGCGATGATTGGCCATGCTGAGGCAAAGCAAAAGGACGAGATTGCACAAAATTGGGAAGAGCACAAGGAGCCTTTAACCGGCAAGACGTTTTACCAGAACAAGGTCACAAAGGAGACTACGTGGGAGAAGCCAACCCGCGGATGGGAAGAGCACAAGGATCCTTCAATCGGCAAGACGGTTTTTCACAACGGAGACTACGTGAGAAGCTAAACTAGTTGTTTGGCTATTAGATCAATCATTCTGATTCGTTAAATCCCCTAAGTAGGCAAGAAGAATGGTTCAACCAACCGGAACGCCAGGCAGCAACTGGCACCAAAGCTGCAGCCGCACCTGTGAAAGTGGCGAGGCGCCTGGGCGCAGCCAGGGGTTGGTTTATGGTGGGTGCTGGTTGCTGGTAGGTGGTTGATGGTAGGTGGTTATCATGATGGTTATCATTCACTTAATCATTCCTTGTTCAAGGTTGCTGCTTAATGGCTGGTAGGGGGGCTTTATCATGATTATGATTGTTCATTGATAGGTGGTTAGGGGTTGGTAAGCTTATCGATGTCTCACCTAACGGGTAGGGAGTACGACCCGACTGTTGGTGGATTCACCATCCATGCGAATCTCAAGGATCCCATCTATCTCAGCAAAACAATGGTACCTATTCACAAGGTCAGCTGTGATCCCTATAGCCACGATATACCATGGTGAACAGGCTTCCAAAACGGGTTATAACCCCTATAACCACCGTGATAAACAGCCATAAAGAACGGGTGAGTTCTAACCCCTATAACCATGGTTATTCACCAGTTCCTAAGTGGGGGTGCACATCTAAGTACAGTGGCAAGAGTGAGAAATTCTGCCCGAGAATCCTTGGAAAGCCATCAATGGACAGGGCTTAGGGCGCAAAAAATACAGACACATCATGAACGCTGGAGGGTTGATCTCACTTGATCCTGATGAACCATGGTTGACCATTGACCAGTGACCACTAACCACTCAAAATGATCTTTATGAACTGAACCAACCACTAACAATGAAGATACCGTAAATATATCGTTACCCAATAGATACACATACCTTTATTTATGTGTTTTTATATATATATATAAATATACATTTAAATATCTATATCTATACCTCTCTCTTTGTTCAGGTCAACCCCCAACGAATGGAACAAGCCGCCGCTAGCGATCCTTGTGCGCCCCTCACCAGCGGAGTGGTTGCCAGGCCTGCGTTGCGGCGGCGCACCACCTTCACTGCACCGCGGAACTTGGCGGTTCCCCGGCGGAACCGTTGAAGGGTCACATGGGAGCCACAACAGAAACCAATGTCAGATCCATGTGAGTACTGATGGTGATGATGACTATGTTATCAACTGTTAGTTGGTTCACCATCAAGGGTTGGATGATAATGACTATCAACGCCATCGAGGGTTGGATGGTGATAATAACTGACCAACAAGGAGATTACTGCTTGAAACCAACAAGGAAATTATGATCTATAACCAAAAAGGAGATTATAACTTATAACTTAAAACCAACGACGGGATCGTAACTTGACACTAACAAGGGGATAACATGATGGTCAACTACTGAGGAGTATCACCAACAGCAAGAATAACAACGACAGTGATGATGATGGTGATATTAACGACTACAACAGACACTAACTAGTACTAGCAGTGATGCCAATCATCACGCACAAAAAGCAGCAACAACAAGAAAAACAGGAACAATAGCAACAACAGCAGCAGAAACAACAACAACGACAACAACAACAACAACGAGATGAAACTGCAGTTCCTGTGTTAAATATTTGCTGTCGGTTGATAACTACAGATGCTTGAGGCGTGCCTTGTTGACAAGCCAAAAGGTGCCAGTACTTTAAAGCGGATGGTAATTTGGATCCCGGTCCGGGAAAGCCTTGACTAAATCGTAGATCTATTCGCAAGGAGAAAGGTGATCATTTGCCACAGACAGCTGTACTGTGAATAGCCCAATTTGCCAGAGCAGCGCATAGCAAGTCCCATGAATAACAATGGCTGGCCCACAGAAACCAAGAAGCTCGTAAGCAAACTGAGAGGCTTGAAAATCGGCCATTTACGATGGCTAATGACAATCTCCAAAACAAAAAATCTTAAAATGGCTCATGACTGGCTGATCTTCGACCTCATTGGAAGCAAGTTCAGGTGGCCTCAACATCCGAAGTATTAGTTAATGATCTCCCAAAAAGATGGCAGAAATGATTGGCGGCGCCTCACAATCCCAGGTCACCGAACCATAGGATTTGGGACCGTCCCACTCACCACTGCCCATGGAAAGTATACGGCAAAGTGGTGAGATGAGAAAAGCCTGGAGATTTTTGCTTTGATGCACACTTGTTTTGGGTTCGAAAGCATGATCTTTGTTGGTCATTAGGCATGATCCGAACTAGTGAAACATGAATGGCACGTGACCATGGCACCAACCACAGGGCACCAGCTCCCAGGAGACGGACATGCTGCCGCTACGTTCCTTGGAGACACCGGTGGCTGGGGTGCAGCTTTCAACACCATCAGACATGGTCATTGAAGGGGGTTGGGTCCTTCATTGTGTGTGGTATTTATCGCAGAGATCACCCAGCCAGCCCCAAACAACTCGTTGGACCTAGCCGCTAGCTTTCCAGTTGGACGATAGACAGGACTGATTCCCCTGCAAAAATGGACCTGGGGAACCCCCACCTTTGAGTCCAAAAAGATCGGTTTCTGGTGAGCCCTCCCGGGCGCCACAACCATTTGAAACACATTGCTAAACACCATGATGGACTCTGGTCAAACCACCCTGTGATCCTTTCACCACAAGCGCTGGCCAGGTTTCCTGATTGGAGGTGATGCAATTGTCTCAAAGGCGCGGCAATTGCTGAGAACATAGCTGCAGTGTGGGTTCGTAGTGTCATGACTATCGTGCTACGAATTGCAGTGTTTAGTCATGAAAAAACCTTTAGACTTTAGAACCCTTTTCGGAAACATTTGACTATTGCGAAAAGATACTGACTACTCATTTTTTGTTTTTGACTACTAGGATTATCTTACTGCTGTGGTTGACTCTCGTTATTGTTGTTATTTTGATAATTTTGTTCATTGTCATCGAGAGGAAAAACTGGGTAGATAGCAGTCAGTATAGGCAGTAGTCAGAAGTAGTGCTGGCGGCATTGGTCTAGTGGTACCAGTAGCGAGGTTATGCTATCAAGAATGATCAATTGGAGGTAATTGACTCATGGTTCTGAATGGTTGATGATTATCAATGCTTGTGATTCAGATGGTTATGAATGGTTATGTTATCACTACTCTGGGTGACTTGTGGTCGATTCTCATCAACATCAGTTGCAACTGCTGGTCAGGTTGGTAACAACAGAAATGACCAACTGGGTGTCTTGGTTTTGGTTGATCATCGACAAGGATCAATCACCAACTAGCCATCAAATTTAACCATCAATTTCTATCAATAGCCATCGATTGACCATTGACGAACCCCCCCATTTGACCGACCACCACCCCAACTAGCCATCAATCCATCATTAAAGCCACCAGCGAACTCCATCACTTTGCACAGCCAGCATCGTTAAGTAATGCCTAGCGAATGGTTGATGTACGTTGATGAATACTTAATGAAATTCTGCTATGAATCAATCATTTCCTATGAAGCAATGGGTTCGTCATGGCTGATTGCGGGCTATTGATGGTCAGGTAATGATTACAACGTTTTTTGCGGTTGATCGCTCGAGTTCAAATCTGACAGCTGATCTACTCCAGTAGAAGCACAAGAGTCCACAGCCGGTTGTTGCCTAAGGTGTTATCACCTCCATTGATGCCAACCAAGTCTCAGTAGGAACAGCCATTTGTAGCCATTTGGTCAATTAAGCAACTCATTTTCACCATCAGCACCCACTACCATTCGGTTGCTGGTTACGATCGGATGAACCCTCTCAGCCACCAATGGAAACGCAACCACCGTGGCAGGGCAAGCCGGGCAGCGAAGGGAAACTGCTGCGTCCTTCGTTGAAAGATGGCACTGCGCCGCTTGGAAGCAAGCCTCGGCCTGGGTCCATTAGTTCAGGGTTGGTGAATAGTTGGTATGTTGGTTGATGATAAGCTGGTTGCCTAATCGTTGTCAACTGAGTGGTTTATGGTTGGTTGATAATTGGTTAATAGTTGGTGAATTGTTTGTGAATGATTGGTTTTTGGTTGATGGTTGCTGAATACTTGCTTCAACAACCAATATAGAATATAGAATTATAAGTAGTAAACATAGTTGTTGAATGGCTTTTAGTAGAAGTCACCGACTAGCTAAGAATGGTTTGTCAAGTAACAATGGTTCGTCAAGTAACAATGGTGGTTAATGATGAATTATTCACGTACTACGATTCATTCATTCTGTTGATGGGATAACCTACAGGAAACCCCTATAATTTCTGCTTAAAACAAGGCTTCCCAGCAACCAACCCAGTGAATAATGTCTCCCTGAATCCTATTGAACATGAGTTCATAGACTTGGCAGAGTAACTCACCGATGCAGATCAGGAATGCTTTGCCTAAACCATCGGAATCGAAGCCCCGGGAGGCCGTGTTTTCCCGTGGATTTCCATCGCAACGGAGCTCCCAAGGTCGCCGCTGCTGGGCGACGTCGCGGTGTGGCAACGAATTGACTCGGCAGGCTGCGGCTTTCCGTTGCTGCAGCGTACGTTGCGATGCCCACCCGGTTGACATGATGGTTTCTCAAGCCAGTGACTGGGAACGCCAAGAATGCTTTGAATTTACTGCTATAAATGATTATTGATATAAAGCATGATAACTGGAGGTACCCTTATAACATGAGAAAAAAACATGTAGCTATAGTGTAGTGCACATGATGAATGTTGGTGCTACTTTCATGACGGAAGCAAGGACCAGGTGGTACTGCAGGCTGATTCCTTTCAGAACTACAACAGTAGACTCTACACTTGTGGTGGCTGCGCGGTCGTTCATAAGAAAATCCTTCACCATTCATCAGCCAGTTGAAGGAGTCTTTTTTCCTAGGGCATTTGGTCCTTGGACCAAGCACTTGGATCAGTTACGTCAACCAGTCATCACTTGGAAAGCTGCGAGAACCACCAGTTGCTGCTAGTTGCTGGATATTCCCAGGACTCGTTCCGGCCAGGCCTTCCAACCTCCAAGCCCTCGGAGGGCGCCGTCACGGTGCCATGGCAGTGTTGATGCTGGAGATGCGCTGGATGCTGGTGACTTGTTGTGGAGATGAACTAGCGTTATGACCCATTATCAGCATCAAATTGATGATTGACGATGGTTATTGACTTCTTATCGACATTTGTTGACCATGGGATTGATTCAACTAAAGATGGTCAATTAGCCGTCCAATTAATCGTAAATGATGGTGAAAGATGGATAATGACGGGTTCATGACGGATTCATGGTGGTTAATCATCAGAAAAGATGGGCAATGAGGCAATGATGGTAGTGGTTCATAGTGGAAGTCAAATTAATCCCATTGTTAGGTTGCTGATGACTTGTCCTCACGTACTCATGATGAACCAGGAATGATCATGGTATTTGTATGAACAGTTGACACTGCACAGCTGTCTATTTGTAGTGGTCAAGAAGCCCTTGAACGATGTTTGCTGATGGCTCTTGATATTTGCCGATGCTGGTGCCTTCAAAGAGCCCAACTATCATGGTTGCTGATGGTGGTCGACAGCTGATGATCAGTTATGGTGTCAACAACCGCCGAACTATGATGATGGCTGCTGATAGTTGAACGATGGCTGAATGATGATTTGCGATGAAGATGCAGTAGTTTCGCCATTCCAACCATCATTCAGCAGCAACTAGTTCAACCATGTGCATCCCCTTTTCAACAGCAACATTTTTCAGCAACCGCAACGATTCTGCACTCAGGGATATGTCCAGGGATCGGATGACCCAAAACCTGACGGAAACACAGCCATGGCTAGGCATCGTTGATCGTACATTGTTGATTGCTATCCCGATGAGCCATGTAAGTTGAACCATTGTCAATGATTCAACTGATTGACTATGACCATCCGAAATGAGAATTGTTCCCAAAATGCTCGCATGTCAGTGGTTCCTATGCCCCCCTTGATCAACTAGCTCAACCAGCCAAGTAATCAACCGCCAACAACCATCATAGATCATCACTAATCAACCAACCATGCATTGAATCCATCAGAATGAACCATCATCCACCATTCATTGATTCACCACCCAACCATCCATCACTCTCAACCAGGATCCATTCTTCCCCCACCATTCATCCATCATTTCACTGCAGCAGGTGCCCCAGCACCAGCTCACCACCCCGCCCAGGTGCTGTGCTTCCGCGAATGCCACGACCACTCGGAGAGCTACGAGTTGCTGGCCGTGGGCTGCAAGAGCGGTGCCCCACGGCTGTCGCTGCTGGTTGAAGTGCTGGAGGGTTGGCACTAAATGGCTGAAGCTGAGTGAGGATTATGACGGATAATGGCTGGTGATTGATGATGGTTGGTTGACCTGGTGGGTACTTGTTGATGAACTGTTGATGGTTTGTTGGTAATGCTTTGTTTTGGTTGTCACCTGGTTGGTTGATGACCTGGTCGTTCAACCACCATCTCGGTTGAGAACCAACAAAAACAACCAACAAAAACCACCAAACAAACAACAAAAACGAACAAAAACCCATGTTTTTTTTCTGATGTGAACCTCTGGAGCCCTTGGCTGGACCATGGCAGGGCTTGGTGCCAGGTACGTTGTCCATCTTCCGCATCCGCCGCACCGGCCTTGCCACTCGGCCGGGTGATCACCTTGGCCATCGTGTTAGTTGGGAAACCAGGACTGGATGGTGGTTGATCTATTGTTGAGGAGGTTTTTGAGGGATTTTTTTTTTGACAAAATTGATTATTTCCCCCATAAACATTTCATTTCCGTGCATATCATCCTTTAGAATTGTGGTCATTGTCACCTTCATGTGTGTCACTTGCCGTCTCTTTACATGTACCATCATGTATTGCCTGTCTATCATCACTATCACAATATAGTGATCACAGTACCACAGCTATTTTGACAATGGTTTTGATTGACAGGGATACTTCGGAAAATCAATTGGTCTTGGTGCCTATAAAGCAATGATGTGGGGCAGCCCGTAGTCATATCATTGTCATTCGGCTAGAGAATTTCAAGGAAATTGTAAACAAGTTCACCCACCAAAGTTGGCAGTCACCACGACATGGATTTCTGAGCGGAGAAGCACAATGTGTCAGTGCAGAAGTCTCACTTTTTGAGGCAAATGGGATCGGTAGTTGATGATGCCTGCTGATACCCCTTGACAAGTAGAGGACTTGCCTACATAACCACAGGAGAGGTTCTCAGAATCCAGGACCCCCAAACCATTTTTCAGGGTTTCCTATTTTTTTTGAAAAACCACCACATAGCATTGAGTGCATTGAGTCAAGCTGACCCCATCCACGCACCTCGCACCGACCAACGGTTCTGAGGAGCGTAGCACCGAAGACGACCAGGGCGAAGACATTCAGGCGGCAAACTCACCGAAATAGCGGAGGTTTAGCAATGGAGCAATTTGGGGTTATGGGTCGTTTTTTAGCTCGCCAACAACGGTTAGGTGGACATCCAAATAAAGACTAGGTAGTCATTTTGGGGATGAACAGCCAGGGGGGACAGTGTTTTGACCCACTGCCATTCACTCCTCAATAGCCCACAATAGCCAACCATGCTTTGTCGTGGTTTATGCATGATGATGGGTGGTCGATGGCGATAATGAACGGTGGCTAATGGTTGATTGTGGCCAACCAATCAACAGAAAGGTTACACCAAACCACAATGGGAGAACCTGTGGTCAGGCTCACCAAGTGGGCACGGTCCAGCAACAATGATACATGCAAAAAAGCGCCGTTGACCATGTTTGGGGTTGGTTAAGAGGAGTTATTTATAGCCAGACTGATGGTTCACCTACCAGTTGTAGACCAGCCAACTTTTCAACTCTGCCAACGATGGGTTCAGCCCAATTCTGGAAAAGATTATGTTCAACCAACATCAAGTTTCATAGTTGAATAGCTCACCAGAACCAACATTCCAAATCTTTCAAGTGTTGATGTCACATGGAACATACCAGGGATGTAACAAAACTACTGAGACTAACACAGCATTCCTACAGTGGTCCCCCTGTTCCAAGCTCAGCGGTCCCCCTGTTCCAAGCTGTCTCAGGTGGTCGCCAAGGAACAAGCACATGCCAAGGCCATCACGCCACTTGGAAGCATGGGCTGTTGGTGCTGCACCGGGGTCACGTGTCGATGGGGATGATTGCTGCTGGGTGATGATTCGGGATGAGGCATGAGGTCATGTTGATTCAATTTGTATTTGAATCATAGGCTATCAATGCTAAATGATGCGAAAGATGAATGATGGTTGATTGATGGTTAAATCGAAGGTTGGAATGTTGAGCAACCCCCACCATACGATTGAGAAGTCACCGTGTGACCTTTCTTGGCTGGGACCAGATGATGCCAAGCAACGAGCCGCTGGCAAAACAGCCATTCATCAGGATACCGCTGGCCCAGCGGCGTGGTCTTGGTCGATGAGTGGTTCTGCTTAAAGATTGACTGGGTTATTGGTGGTGGTTACCCATGATGAACAACTAACTAGTTGAATGACCATTGATTAATAACCATGATTAACAAGGTTATTGACCATGGTTAATGAGTCAAGGGTCAGCTAGATGCTCATCAAAGTCTTGTTTAATGCCTGACTATTTCCAAGTAAAGGGTCAGTTCATGACCTTGATTGCTTCATGATTGGTTATGTTCAACCAGTACATGGCTTCATCAATTCTTGATTAAAGGGTTAAATCACGATTAATGCTGAATGTTAAGAGACAACCAGCCATTGATAGCGCTGGAAAAAACTGCAAAGATGGTTGATCAGCGCACAAGTCGGGTCATCCCATGGTTAAATTGTTATGCTTGGCGTTTCGCGCGGGGTGACTTGAACTGAACCGTGGGTACCCCAACTGTTTCCTCCAACGGTCGTTCTTGTTGTTCCTTCAACTGTTTCCTTTGACTTGAAGAGACCCAACGGATCCGAGTCGCGTTGACGTTCCAAGCAGAAACAGCACATTGCAAAGCACACTATGCAGGACAAACTTTTGGGTGCGCCAAAACAGATGGGAACTGATGATTTCCATTAACCAAATATATGGGGAGACCCCACACTTTAGGGACACATCGAAGTGTTGTGCTTCTATCACCCATGGTTCACCATCGAAGCCGTGCAGCGGCCGCGAGGTCCATGTGCTTTAGCGCCGGAGGCGATTCGATCATCACCAGTTCATCGGAATCATGGCTGCAACCGCTGGAACCACGGGGCATGGTGAAGCAGTGCGGTTATTCACTGAAGTGGTTCAGACTGGAGAAGCTGATGAGCAAAAAGTTGTTCCATGGTGAAGCATGGTGATTCCTAGTGGTGTCCGCTGCCTCAAGAGTGATGAGCTGAAAGCTCTTGGGGATGAAAGCTGCCAGATGTGCGCAGCCACTTGTTGATCTCATTCTTTTCTAAATCTCAGGGTTCAACTTGGTGCGACTTGGTTCAACCTCCAAAAATCACTTCAGCCAAGCTGTCGAAGCCGCGAGGATTGGACGGTCCGGGTGTACAACATCAAGGAGCGACGCTTCACCGAGGAATTCACTGATACCTCGCTGGTCCGGCACCCCAAAGGGGGGGGGGGGCAGGGCGGGCCAAAAAATGCATGGTGTCACGTGGATCATGGATGACTTCATTGGTATGGTCAGAGGTGTGGTCCTGTGGGACGTCTAATGCTGATCAACTCCGGCATGGATCAATTCCATACGTAAGATGGAAATGGTCCCACGTTCAGTGAATGAAGCATTTGTTCATTTTTACCGTGCAATGTTTCACTTGTTGGGCTTTCAGAACAGAATCAGCTTCCACCCTTCAGTTGCCAGATGTTTCCCACAGCTCGGGCTGTTGCTCAACCAGCTATCTAGAACCTGCTAGCTGGTTCTGTTGTTCGAGCCACCATGAAGAATGCTGCTGCAAGTACCTCAACCCCTTGTAGTGTGTGATTGGCGGCTGTTCTGAACATTGGATTGTGAAGCTATCCCAAGATTCCATGGTGGTTTTACCAGTTGTGGTTGGTTTCAATGGTTGGGGTGTAGCAGCCCAGGTAGAGAAAACTGCCAGACATCTCCATCCTGCATTGCTCGGTGTTCCATAAAGAACCAACTGATTGGAATAATAATTCCTGAAATGTTTTGTCAACACCACAAATTTCAACCAGTTTTGCCATCCAGTGTAACACCCCAGCACTCAGTTTTGCCATCAACTAGAGTCAGCCTATACCATCAACCAGCAACCAACCTCTATGGCGAACAACCAACAACTGCAATCACAGTAATCAAAGAATTGATTGCATGAGAATTGATAGCTGGATTCCTACACCTACAACCAATAACCAACAATTCTTATGATTACAATAACCAATCCAATACACCTACAACTTCTACAACCAACAACCAGCAGTATGCCATCCAGTGTAGCCTACAACCAGGCGACGCACGACCAGCCACGTGCCAGGTGGTTTGTGCCGTGAGCCTCCCGAAACCCGGCGCCTTTGTGACGGCCAACGCCAATGCGGTGTTGCAGTGCCCATGCTGCAGCGGGTGGATGAGTGGTGAGCCATGATGACAGCTGGTTGGTTGCTGGTTGGTTGGTTGGTTGGGTTGGTTATTGCTGGGGGTTGGTTGCCGGTTGGTTGGCTGGTTATGATGACAATATGGGGGGTTGGTTATTGGTCGATTGATATTGATATTCATTGGCGGCTGATCGCTAGGCACAAAGGAGTAGACATTGAGAGGCACCAGCCCACATTGGATGAAGGGCCAGAAACCAGCAGTTGGTTGCTTTTGATGGGAAACAGCTGGCTGTTGATCAGCACACCAGCCGAACATGTAGCTTTCTTTGCACCAAGAGGCGCTGAATACAGCTCGAAGAGTCTCATTGAATGTCCGTGTGAGATCATTGTGGCCGCACAAGCCTAGTTGTTCAATCAATTTCTCCTTCCCAGCAGCGAGCTGGGTTCAAAAAAGGTGGTCCTAGTCCCCAAGTCATCAGGAAGCCAACCAACCCGACCCAACACTGGGCCAACAGAACCTTGGGCAATTTTCGAGGCTCCGCGGCTCTCCAGCGGATCAGCAGAAGGTGCCGCAGGGAACATGAATTGGAGCTGAGCTATCAGAAGTTGTCCCTCAAATATGGGTGAAGCTGAAAATTTCCTACAGGAGCTGGAAACTCATTTGCAAACGATGCCTGAGCACACCTGTAGTTCACAGTATGTCAGGTTTCACACATGTGTTTCCGAAGCGGGAAGTGAACTGTAGGAAGACCTGGTCCATAGTTCCCTTTGTGTCAAGACTGCCAGGTGCGCTTGGACCACTACGCCAGGTCACTGTTGGTGGCCCTGGGAGGCGCTGGGGGTTGCCATTTTTGATGGCGAAAACGACGTTTTTGATGGCGAAACCATGGAGAAAACGGCAGTTTTGGGGGGAGAGATCTTCAACCAATCGCCAGCTTCACCAACATGTTTTATCGGAAAAAAGGATCGAGAAGAGTGTTGGGAAGCTATCAGTTGAAACCAGCACAAGTCTCCGGGGGAAGATCAGCGATGATGATGTTTTCAGAGTGAACCACCCACAACGTGAAAGTGCGCCATTGCGATGGACACCATCCGTCAAAGACCGTGTGGTCTTGGTCAAGCAGTCATTAATAGTGCCAAGGAATTGAGATGCTTTGGGCCAGCAGCCGCAGTCATCATCACGTCGTCGTCGTCATCATCATCATCATCATCATCATCATCATCAGCAGCAGCAGCAGCAGCAGCAGCAGCAGCATTTGTGAATCCTGATCAACTCTCCGGCATCAACTGCCAGTGATCCGTCATAAAAAGCTCCACGCAACGGCATCGCGCGCCAGGCCGCCGCTTGCTGGCGGGCCCCAGCCCCG
>VSDK01023110.1:249458-263608 GCA_009767595.1 Symbiodinium kawagutii
GCGGGCACCAGCCGCGGCCACGTGCACTTCTTCGACGTCACAGCGCAGGGACTGGAGAGGCGCTGGGGAAGGGACCAAGGCATCAGCGGTGGCGGTGATCAATGGTGGATGGTGGAGGATCAAGGGTTGGTCATGGTCATTTGGTGATGGATGTGGATCAGTGGTGATCCGTTGGTGAATGATGGATGTGGAGGATCGAGGGTTGGGTCATGGTCATGGTTGATCATGATTTGTGCTTTGACATTTTGTCTGGATGGTTGGTTGACAAATATTTTTCCGCTTGAAACCACCAATCCGTTGTGATGATTCTTTAGGAATTCTTGATGACACGGATCGGTCATGGTGAATTGTACTCATCTTCAGAGATGGTGACAATCAGTCCAACTGATCAAATCATGAGCCAAGACCAGTCAGTCTTAGCCATCATGAAATTCTTTGCCAGTTGGATTGCGATTTGAAGATCCATACTGCCTCAGGCTGAATCGAGACGGACTGCAGGCGGGGGGTCCGTCGGCAACTTGCAACCATCCCAAACAACCTGATTTCGGATGAGGGACTTGTATTCATTAATGGTAGATCCAGCTCTTGATAAAGCACCCCCAGTTTACATGCTCAAGAGCTCTAGGTTGTCCCTGAAATATGAGTGCTTTGCTCATACGGATCTAACATTAGACAAGCACTGCCACATTGTTTCAACATGTTTCAACCACAGAGGAGTCACACGGAAGTTTTTTGCGATTCTGCTTTGAGGGTATATAACAAAAATGTGGTATATGCTGTTCCCCAACAGAAAATTTGGTGAGCAATAGCAATTGCAGCGATGTTGCTGCCGCCATTTAACGCTGCCTTTGGCTGTATATAGTACTGAGGTGTCACTACTTCTTGCGAATACAATTCCATGTTCAGCCTTAGCTTTGTAAGGGTCCCAAAAAGTCTTCCAGGAAATCTCTTAATTTCGATCAGCTACAAATCTTTGTTGAAGCAAATCTTTTGTTGAATCTGCTGATCCAAATCCTTGTATAAAATTGAAGCTCCAAAAATGCACCAAGGGCTGCGCCACATCACAGCTTCCCCTCGCGTCACAGCCCCGGCTCCACGTCAGGTGGGGCAAAACCACGCAGCCCTGACCTGCTTGACCTTGGCGCCGTGTCCGGACGACAATCCTCCGCTGGTCCTGGCCAACTGCATGGAGCGCCCCGGGCTCGGAAGATCGGCAGTGGCCGGAAATGGCGAATGAAAATCGGTGGGGAAAGGGTTGGATCCATGGTTGGATCCATGGTTCGATCATGATGATACTAGAGATGATAAAAGGGATCCATGGTTGGATCCATGGTGACATGATCAATGGTTGGATGATAGTAGAGATGATAATAGTGAAAATCCATGATGATAAGCAATGATGATAGGCAATAATGATAAGCGATGGTGATCTAATCCTTTGATGGATGATGATTATAACCATAATGGTTAGATAATGCTGGAATATGATAGAATATTATGGATCATAATGGTTGTGATGGATGATGCTTAGCAATGTTAATGATGGCTCATGCGAATGACATGATAGTTGGTTCAGAATGATGAATTGTGCTGTTGATACTCAGAATCCATTGACATCCAGTGTCGATCGGTCTCCCACTGTTTGTGGGGCTTGAATCATTGCAGGTGCAAAGGGGTGGTTGGGATGAATGAAATGTAGAAGGTGTCTTTCCGTTGCGGGCTAATCATTGATGGATGCCAATCGTGCATGCAGATGTTGAAATTCTATCCCTCGAATTCGATTGCAGCACAGCAATTTCAACAAGGGTAGCTAGCATTGAAAACAAGGAATCGCTCTTGGCCTCAACTTTTACGATGCGAGTTTCAGCAACCAATCCCAAACAGCAACAAGATCAGCAGCAGCAGCAAAGACTCTATGTTTGCATGTTCTTTCTGTGCAACTGCAACGCCGTGAAATTTGCTTCTTTGCCAAACGTGTTGTATTGGTTGGGATGTTCAGTTGGCCATTTTTCGGAGAATGTTGACCCAGGGCACCACTTTCTACCTGTTCCTTTGGTTGATGGCTTTAAGGATTTGTCATTTTCCCGACTGTATTAACAAACAGTTGGTTTCTTGCCTGGCACATATTTCTCAAGACAGGGTGGTTCAACCACATTGTTGGTCACTTTTTCTGCCAATTAATCACTATAAAGCATTATTAAGCACTATCAATCATTATCATTACCTACAATTAACCACTATAAAGCATTCTTAAGCACTATTTGACCATTTCCTCAGCGCTGGATGATGTGCTCCGCAGGACAACTCGGTGTGCATCATGCAAGCGAACGCGCAGATCACCAACCTCACGGTGCAACGACGCCTGACCAACGCCCACAGGTGGGGCCGCCAGTTGTGAAGCCAACGCAACGAGCTGCCAATACTCTGGTGGTTGATGGATGGTTTATTTGGCTGGTGGTTTTAGACATTTTTTATTTTCCCTACTAATTATTAACAACTGGTTGGTTGACTAATATTTTTCAAAGGGGTTAGCTTATAGCTTTTAACTGTTTTATTGAGGATTACTATAATTTCCATCCATAAACCACCAGTAAACCATGACTAGTTTCCGTTAGTTGATTGGTAGTTGATGGTGGTTTATTGAGGATCGATTCATGGTTTACTGCTGATTAATTCAAGGTTTATTGGTTGATGGTTAGTTCATTCATGGTTTGTTGGTGGTTTATTGATGATTAATTAGCCATGGTTTATGGATTAATGGTTGACTAATCAACGTTTATTGATGGTAAATTCATGGTTAAGTAGTTAACTACTTGCTGATGATGATTCATGGTTGGGTTTCAGGACCGCGAACGAGGGGAGACCCCATCATTTTAGCGCACAGAAACCGACCTGGTAAAGTAACGGGCAGAGCGATAGCCTCACATTTGTGTCGCGCTTCTTTGTTCAAAGTCAGAGCGGGAAGAGATCTTGGATGCTGCACCAGCATCAATTAGCTGCCCAAATCCTTAGGACAAAACTCGTGGTTGGTCCAATGGCAATGTTCTCTTTGGTGCTTACAGCAAAATCCCCTACCACAAACCATCACATTGCAGAATTACCCCCTATCATAGGCTGTATCTTTTTTTGCCCTCACCATAGGCACATGGCAATGTGTCAGCCAGGTCTTTGCAAAGGTGATGCTGTCCCTCCCAAAACGCGCAAGAACCATGGTTTCTTGGAATTCAGCATGACAAGCTTCCCTTGTAACACCTCGACGTAGCTGTCTATCCAGCTCTTGTGATGGTTTCCGATGATTAGAAATTTGGTATCGATGATTGCTACGTGTGGAACCACAGTACTATCCAATGGTAATATTTCTTTGTTGCTAATGGTAGATCCATCGCTTCGCCAATATTGGATGGTAAATCACCAGCTATTGAAGACTTCACTGGGGGTTGTTGTACTAAGAGCTGGATCTACCATTCATCAACAATGAAGCATCACCATTTTTAAGCATCGTCACCCATCATTATCATTAACCATTGATCATCATCAACCAGCATGAAGCATCACAAACCTTTCTGAAACATCATTATCAATTGGCATTGTTGGTTGCATTCCTACCCTTGCTGAGTTTGCCCCGCCACATCCTGCTGTCGCCAGGTTATTGCCATTGAGGTGGGGAAGTGGCGGGCAGATGCGAAGCAGCAACAGCAACAACCAGCCGCCACTAGTGCTTAAGCGTGGTTACTACTTAATAGTGGTTACTGGTGGTTAATAGTGGTTGATGAGGTTTATTAATGGTCAAGAATGGTTAATAATGGTGATTTGTAGTTGTTAATGGTAGTTAATGGTGGCTAATGCTGGTGGATAAGGTTTATGAATGGTCAATAATGGTTAATAATGGTGTGCTAGGCTGCTAGGGTCAGAAGTCATCAGATGAGGATTTAGCTAGGCAGATGTACGGAATTGCCAGCTGGACCGTTACGAGTGGAGCGGCGGGAAGCATCAAAGTTAGGTGCGCATGGGATTTCCATCAACGTGGCCTTGCTCATTTATCATCATTCATCAACTATTCTTCAACTACCTCTGACTCTAAATACCTCCTTAACAACCACTGGTGGTTTCATACGAACTATTTACACCTCCCTAACCATGGAAAAAGCTCAACTACCCCTTTTTCATACGGTCACATCGGAGTAAAACATTGAATTTCATCACTATTTCACCATTTCATCAGGTAAAATTTCTTATATTCAGTATCACCATATTAAAATCACCTACGAACTGCAGCCATCACAGGCATCACAAGCTGCCGCCCATCACTGCCCATCACTGCGCCAGGTCCAGCCACGTGGTGGGCGACTACGCGGATGGAGCTGTGGGCGCTGGCTTCGTGGCCAGCGGCGCGGAGGATGGCATGGCTCGGGCCTCAGCGGAGCCGAAGTCACCGGCGGTGATGGATGGCAGGTGATGGATGGATGGATGGTGGTTGATTAATATGGCTATGGTTGGTTGATGGATGGGATGGATGGAGGTTATGGATCGTTGATGGAGATATGAATGGTGATTATGATGCTTGAACGAAATATGGATAGCCAAATGATGGCCTAATGATGCTTGACTAGTTGGGTATGAATGGTGATTATGGATATGGTTGAACAAACTGTGATGAATGTGGTTGACCATGGTGACAGTGATGGATGGATGATTGATACGGCTAACTAAGGGTCAATCTTAACCAATCAATAATTGGGAAAACTATGGTGAATAGGGTGGTTATGGATCGTTGATGGATTTATGGATGGCCGCACCAGGTTGACGAAGTGGAGATGGATTTTTGAATCGTAATTATGATGGTTGAACGAAATATGGATGGCCGCCACTATCCTGATAGCTAATAATCTTTTGTCTAACGACGAATCAACATAAATTAGTCATCAATGAATCCCTGTTTGTCGGTTCTGAACCTTCCCTTTTGTTAAACCACTATCGAAGCATTTGTTTTAACCATCAGTTTGACTATGGAACCATAAATTCACCATGAGTTTGCCCACTAGGTTCAATCACAGGTGCCACTGATGATGGTTAACCTATTAGTTGCCAGTAATTGTAACCATCATCACTTTGATGGTTAACCATCACTTTGGACCCCTCTAAGGTTGGTGATCATCACAGGTGCCCTCAGGTGTCATCCTTGGGAGAGGCCTCGCCGTGGTCAGGTTCGCATCTTCGACCTGGAAAGTGCGGGGCCGAGCTGTGACGGTGATCACTGGGTGATGATCCGTGGAACGAAACCATGGGATCTTCCAGAGTTTGGTATGGCTCATAGGGGTTAACCTGGTGAACCATGGGATTTTTTATGGTGAATTATGGGGAAACCGTGGCATTTTCTATGGTTAACTGTGTGGAAACCATGTAAGTATCGAACTATTTATTGAGTTGTACCTATTCTGGAAATACATCAACCATCAACTAATCATTATCTCTTGCTAGCTGTCAACGACCATCATTAGCAACATCAACCATTGGTCTATTGATTACCTGTGTGATTATAGGCTCTTCCCCTAAATGTAATGCCAACCATCATTCAAACCCATCAACTCACCAGTAATTGAGGGTAAATTCACCATAGATTCACCATGAATCAGCCCATTAAAACCATCAGTAAAACTGTTAGTTGACCATCAACCATCACCCATACCTGCTGCACCCATTAGTAATCCCATCCACCCTCCACCGTCAACCATTCCTTGACCATACATTCACCATCATCATTAGCAGCATCAAACCATCAATTGACCAATTTTTGTTGTACCAAACCATCATCCATCAAACATCCATCAACCATCCATCAACCATCCATCAACCACTATCAATACCACCCAACCAACCAACCCACCAACCTGTCAACCACCACCAACCAACCACCCAACCCACCAACCCTCAACCAACCCACCAACCCCCCCCGGTCTCTCTGAATCTTCCCATGACCATGGCTCCAGGTTTCACAGAGCAAAGCCTCGAGAGCCGTGCGGTGCCCACGGTGCCGGTGGTGGATGTGGCGGTGACGCAGCAGGGCAGCTTGATGGCCTCGGGCGACGTGCACGGCCGGGTCTTCCTGTGCCCTGGCGCGCGAAGCGGATGGAGGGGTTGGAGGTGGTGGGTGGGTTGGGTGGGTGGCTTGGGTGGCTGGGGTTGAGGTTGGTTGAGGGTTGGGTTGAGGTTAGGTTGTGGGATTTGATTGGGTGAATTTGATTGTTGGTTGAGGTTGGTTGAGGTTGGCGATGGAATGGTTGTTGGTGACCAGTGTTGTAAAGGCCAAGTTACAGGAAGGTTTTTGAATAGGCTGTAACTCAGCAGGCAATGGTTGTGTTTTGCGGTAGCCATGGTGTACCAGAGTGACCGCCAGGTGGTGTTTTTCATCAACCAAGAAGAGGCTGTACCCAATGGTGATTGTAAAGGATGATTGGAAATCTCTAGAAATGGTGTATCCCAAAATGAATGGTGGAATGTAGGGTAACGATGGATTGTGTGAATGGTTGTTGTAATCCTACAATACCTGAAAAAATATCATTTCCACCACATAAACCATCATCACCCTCCATGTTTTGGCATCCAACAGTACCAATCGCCAAGAACCATTCCCTAAGCTGCTTACATATCCACTTACCATCGTTGTCAACCATCATTATCAAACATTTACCAACCAATCAACAAACCATCATCAACCATGAACCGACCAATGAGCAACTATCAACCATCGTCAGCCATCATTAGCCATCATGAACCCTGCTGAAACACCATCATTAATGATCAGTATATGGCTGTTTCTCAAAATAGGGGACCCAAAAAATGGCTGGTTTAGTACTATAAATGGTTTACATGGTTGGATGATAACCGGGGGGTCCCCTATTTTGAACAATGATTCTTTTTTGAGAAACCATAGTACTTTACTAAACCAACCATTTGTATGAAATTTTAGGGGGTCCCCTATGGCTTGAGAAACCACCCATGGTGACTACCATGGTGACTCCCATCACCCACCATGGACCATCGACCCAGGTGGCGCAGAGGCGCTTCCACGACGCTGACCAACGGACACTGAGGGAAGCGCCGTGCCGTGGTGGCCGTGGCCACGGCAAGCGTCAACACTTCCGGGAGAGGAGTAGATCACCATGGGTAACGATGGCTTAGTATGGTTTAGTAGTGGTTGAATCATTAGTAAAGATGGGAAGGTGATAAGCAGAACTAAAGATGGGAAGTGATGAGCCAATTGAGGGTTGATAATGGTGGCAAATCACTATTTTGATGATGGTTAGTGATGGCGCTTCATATTTGGATCGTGCTGGTGGTTGGGTAGGAATATTGGTTTAGAATCGTTTAAAATGGTCAATGGGATCCAATGGTCAATGGTTATAATCATGGTTGCTCAGTGGTTGCTGGTTGCTGAATCATAAACCATGCTTGGTTACTGGTCATTTAATGGGTGCTGGATGACGCGTAATGATGGTTGACTGTGGGCTCGTCAAAACTAGTCAATGATTGGCTTGATGATGCGGGTGACTACCAGTCAGCGTAGATACAGCTATAGTTGCCTGGGCTAGAAACCAATAGGGCTATATCCGTAAATTGCGGCATGGCGTGCTTGAATGATGTCTTCATACATGGTATTGTGCATACTCCCTGAAATCTGACATAGCTGGAGGCTGGATTCTCCAGCCATGCCCACTGATGGGCCTGGGATTTTGGAGCCAGCATCAATACTTCTAGGTTCTAGATGGTAAGCATAATCCCATGGTATGCCCAGCAAAAACGTGCTGCACTTGAGACGTCAACATGTTCACAAGGGCTGGAGATATCGCATTACATGGAAACACCTGTACGAGACGGATTTTTGCTACTGATTATAGACAATTCTTGTGTTCCCTACTGTGTGGTTTCTTCCACAAATGCGTTGATGCGATCGATGGGGCCTGACATGCACTATCCTCAGCGTGAGAGTACACAAAGCACCAGTGGCGGCTGAATAAACTGAAATCTTGCGGTTGGTGCCAGGCAAACATTTACATGATAACTATCTTTAAAAGGGAAAGTATCTCATCATCCATGGAAAGCAACACTTGACCAACGACACGAATCGGTGAACGAAGACGTTCCGACCTGAAGCTGACAGCTTCCCGTGGCCACCTGTTTCAGATTTCCAAAGTGGTCGCTGGGTCGGTTTGATGGTTGCAGAAACTATGTCGTTTTAACGAAACAATCGCATTGTATATTGACATACCACCATACATCCAAAAAATGATGCACACACCGTTCTCCAACCATTTCGCCAAGAATTATGACACACCCTTTCTTGAGTACAACATTGATGACAAATCCGACCCTGCGGTGCTTCTGATGGGCTAATGCTGCGCTGCTCACCAGCATCGTTGGGGTGGCATGTACAAGCCCCTTTGGGCAGTTTCCAAGCACAGCTAAAGATGGGTTCGCCATCGGCAAACGATGTGAACAATGATGACTAATGGTGTATAAAGATAGGTTAATGCTTTCTAGTGGCTGTTCATTGTCAATAACGACTGGCTGAGAATGATTACTTCAAAATTGACAGCTATCAAAAATTCGCAGCTACATGTTGATGAATTCATCATTCTGAGAGCTGTCATGGTGTTTTGCATTGCTGACTGTTGGGAGCTTCAAAATGGTCAGCCCGAGGAGCCAACGGCTAGCCCCGAGGGAGTTCGATTGATTCATCTCGTTGAACAGAACAGGTACCGCTGGTTACTTACTGACTCCGTGGTTACTTAATGAAGGTGAATGGTTACTCATTGACCTAAATGGTTAGTTAGTTGGTGGTGAATTGATGGTTTGCGATGATGAATCCTCCAATGTTCATTGATGGTGAACTGATGGTTTATGTGGATATTTCGATTCACAATCATCGATGTTGTGGCTAGTGATGTTTGATGAAGGTTAGCGGTGGTCAATGGATGTTTCATGCTGCTTGAGGATGGGAACCATGTTCAAGGGTAAGGACTGCCCCAGCCACAAAATGGCTACAACTGTGGGAAGATGGGACGTTGACAACTGTTAGAAGTGGTTTAGATGCTTAGAAATTGTTTTAGGTTGATTAATATGGTGGTGACCAACGGATTGATCAGAGTATCAATTCTGACGATATCCAGACTGCCACGCCATTTGTGACTGGTTGCGCTTGCGACGACTGGGTCAAAGCTTGACCACGGCGAAATGTTCGAGGTCACGGCATGGTCAAACCGAACGAGTCCAGGTTGATCACAGGATCAGGTGGTAGCTTCACCCCGAGGAGGGCTGATTATTCGTGGTTTCTAATAGGTTTGAGGCTAGCCAGAGTGAATCCATGGATACAGATCAATACCATCACCGATCATCAGGAAGGACTAGTATCCCAAGGCCAGTGTCCTGCCCATTCTCCTGCAACTAACTCCGTTGGAAACGCAACACCTGAACCGTCCATGGCAACATTGGCTGCATGGGCTGTTTGGAGCGACCTACCTGATTCAGCTTTCAAGGAGGCCAGAGCCATCGTTGAATGCAGCCCATGATCCAACTGGAGCAGCCGTTGGACTCCAAGCCGTTTGACTGCGAGACCTCTGCAGCCGTCGATCCGTTCGGCCAAAAGCCTGGCTGTCATGGCGAAGGGCTTGATCCATCCCATTCAACAGATGGCTAAACATCCACAAGATGCTGTGGTTCTCTGTGACCGATGTGAACCTCAACCAACCCAACAACACGTAGGGCTTCGCTCAGTTTCAGGCAACAGCGGTGATTCATCCCCAAAGGTTGTCATTTGGGGTCCCAGCAACGCATGGGGTGCACCATCAATACACCCATCAGATATATTCACCATCAATACACCCATCATTCCGTATTAATCAATAAGAACAATTATCGTTGTACCAATTGTATCATCCCACATTGATCAGTACTAACCACAATCAATCATCATGTAAACCATGATCTTAAGCATTCTAAACCACTTGTGTGGCACCGGCACCTGTCATTTGCTGAACGGATCGGGCTGCTGTGCTGATCGATTGCGAAAAAGGTGGAGCTCGGGGCTGGGCCGCTGTCAAGATTTGTTCTGCAACTGGTAGTGGCTGATGGTTTCCAGTCAGGGGGTTCTGAAGCCATAGGGAAGCCCTAAAAATGGATGGTTTATTACTATAAGTGATCAGTATTTGATGATCCGGGGAGTCCCATATTTTGAGAAACCAGCACATCAGCTCTCAGTCGGTGATGCGGCTGCGTTACGAACATCTTGGTTTGTGTCGCTGGTTCTTGGTTGGTCGCAAGGGGTGACTAATGGTTACATGTGGGATTTCTAGCTGCCTTTGGGGCTGGCAACTGAGGGGAAGTCTCACCAGGACACCCCTGTGATCAATTCCAACTGCGCAGCGGTTCCAACCCCTTTCTGATCATTGCTAGTGGTTGTTCAGCTTTGTTGGGCAAACAGCCCCCTATGGCAATACGTGTCATATTCAGAAATCAACGGAATCTATCATCGGACATTGCAAACTGCGCGTATAAACAAATTATGGTGATGTACTGCCCATTGGAGATGGTCCATGATTTGGGGTACTGCTGAATCATCTCCAAATGATTGGTGGGACCAACCAGTTTGGGCCTCGTTGATGCACGATGGAAGTTGCAATCTCAAGCAGATATGATTGTTCTCCGAGGAAGCGAGTTCCGCCAGAGGACTTTTGGAACGGGAAGAGGTTGATAGAGTGTGCGTGGAAGATGTTTGAAGAGGTCAGTGTCAAGAGGGGAAAAGAAGGAAATGGGAAGGTGGTGACGAACGTAAGGGAGAAGAGCCATAGATGCAAGCAATAAGAATAGCAGGTCAAAACAACAGAGATGATACAATCCAGAATCGACAGTACAGGATGTGGCCACTCCCATTGTGGCGCCCAAATAGTTTCATGGGGATTGTTGTCCCTCACAAACCCGCAAAAAGGTGACTTACCTCTAAGTCAGCCAGAATCTGCATGTGTGTCCATAACTTGGTGTACCCAAACTAGATTTGATGGTTTCCTACTCAAATCAACATTTTAGGGGATGGTTGGGAGTGTTTGCATGGCAAGCAAACTGCAGCTCAGATGAGCAGCACGTCAGCAACAAAGCCCGAGGGCGAAAGCGGTTGATGTTTGGAATATGACACCACGTGGGCATGTGATTCAGTGATGGAAAAGAAGAGATTGATTGGGGTAAAAGCACTGTGTTATGGCTATTTTTATCTCCAATCAAACATCAGCGGCTAATATTATCATCCAACTGAATTGGTGATGATTTGTTACTACTAGTTGATGATGGTGCATGGTTATCTATCAACTTCGTTGACGACTATTAGTCCAACCATTGTTGACGATGATGTGTTGCTCATTCCTAGTCCTCTTATCTGGTTTGATAGCCAATATCGACCATCAATGGTTGCTATTCTCATCCATCTGACATAGCTGATGCTTATAACCTCTATAGCCAGTAGCCGCACTAACCCCCATAGCTTATAGTTAATAAGCAGCTGAACTAACCCCTACTATCGCACGGTCAGTGACCAGTCATAGCACCTGCACCAGGACTTGGCCGTGCTGCGTGCACGAGCGTCGCTGAAAGAAGCCGACGAGGCGCGTCGCGGTCAGGTGCCGGTTAGGTGCCATGCAGAAATGCCATCGTTGGTTGAAGCCAACGGTGATACCATCACTGCCACCGTAGCTGGTTGAACCCTAGTGATAGTTCCGTAGTTGATGCCATCGCAGCGTCCACTAGTTGCTTCTTATGCCATGATTTTGAATATTAGTAAGCCTGATGTACATTTGATAGTGAAGCCAAATGTAGTAATCAGCAAGTTGTTTTGAACTAATTGTTGCTTACTAACCAATTGTTGGTTGTAATTCCACCCCCAAACTGCTACTGATCCAAGCGCCACATTTTTTGTGGCCCCAAGCTGGTACCTTATTTTCGCCACGCGCAGTCGGTTTGTATTCGGATTTCAGATCCGCATGTGGTTGGCATATGGAGTTGTCCATAAACAGTGGTACCCCTTAACCCACCAATAGTATCCAATAATGATCGTTATTAGCAGGGAAACTCCCAAATTTGGGGGTACACCATGTTACGACAACTCATATGATTTGTGATGATTTGTGTATACATGTTGGACGTATAGTTGCGAGCTGGTTTGGTTTGTAGATTGATATGAACATTTTCATAGGTCTATCTTTGCGTGCTCAAAAAGAACAATAATGAATGGCTCAATTTATGGGCACCACCATATCAAATTCACAACTGTTTCTGGGAACATTCGCTATTCGGTCATGATTTTACCTCCAGGTACACTTGTTTCTTTGTGGCAACATTCATACTGATGTGGGGTGGCGGTCGGTCCTTTGATAATTATCTTGTTTCCATTTCTTATAGTCAATGCATTATTTGTTATTGCAGCAGATGGTCTTGGTGCCAATATTTAGGTGTGTTATGTTCCATGGCTGTAGCTCATCAACAAGCGTCATTCACTTTGTTTTACCTGGTATGTTTTGTGAACAAGCGAATCACTCTTGGTAAACAAGTAAAGTATTGATTATACTTCTTGACCTGGTACACTGATCACGATTAAGAATGATTTAGTAAACTAGATAAATACTTACCCTAAGTACACGTATCATAAACCCATTATGCTACTTCTCATACACCTACACCCATTATACCCATTATACCCACTAGTAATGACTAGCAATCACAAGTGTGCTACACCTTGGTATACGGTGGTAACCGGGGGCGCCAGGCTCTGCGCATAGCGCGTTCGGAAGCCAACGAAGCGCAAGAATCCCTCAGGAGTGCCCAAACGGGGGCGGCGTTGTGCGATGGTGGTGGTTGGGAGCTGCTTGGCGCGTCAAGTTCCAAGGAAACCATGGGATTTTCTATGGTGAATGCTATGGTTAAACATGTGATTAGCTATGGGGGATAACCCAACAATAATGGCTGGTTGGTACTTAAATTCATAACCGTAACGATACCTAAGTTGATGGTTGATAAATATGGTTTGAGGACGAACCATGATACTGGCTCAGACTAGAACATTATTGAAGATGAATGGTAGTGGACCACATGAATGGCGATACATTCATATGGTTCTAACCAATGGTGATACATTCGGTGATATTACCATTCTCAACATTGATAACTAACATCATCCACACGATTATATTTGATAACACTTACACCGGTTGATGAATGTTCAGAGGACCACATAACCACATGATCAACCCACGCAAGGATGATTTGTTTGGCCAATTTTACAACATTTGGCTGCCATTGCAATCATTCCTAGTGACCAACTCATTGCAATCCGCTGGGTCATAGGCGTCACTGGCGGATCCCGCCTCATTGGGAGAAGGATTTGAACCACCCGTGGCCCCGCTGTCCCCAAGCCTGCCAGTAACCACGGCTCCCAGGAGCTTCCTGCAGAGTGGAGAGTTGGATGCTGACAGGCTTGGAAATCAGCTTGGAAATGGGTAAAACCAACTGATGCAAAAAATGACACCAGCATAGACCCCAGATAGCGGGTGCATTGAGCACAAAGATTTCCAGGTATGGTACAGATCCGGAGCCACGAGGTAGACAAAGCGGAGACGGAAAGGGGGTCGCTTTGGCACGCGTGATAAGGGTCGTTTTGGCACGCGCAGATAAGGGTCGTTTTGGAACGCGTTTCCTAGCTTTCTCTTCGTTTCTTGGTGTGTTTTCGTATATTTTATTCACTTTCCTGGTGGTCCAGATAAGGGTCGCGCTTGAACGCGTTGCCCGCTCTCCTGTGTTTTTCTTTGGTTTCTCGGTTTCCCGGTTTCCCGGTTTCTCGGTCTCTCGGTTTCTCGGTTTCTCGGTTTCTCGGTTTCTCGGTTTCTCGGTTTCTCGGTTTCCCGGTTTCTCGGTTTCTCGGTTTCTTGGTTTCTCGGTTTTTCGGTTTCTACTACCACTCAGTATTATCCACTGCTACTACCTGCACTGCCGCCCGCTACTACTACGTAGTCTTTCTTTTGGTCTTTCGATGTCCTGGTTTCTCGGTTTCTTGGTTTCTCGGTTTCTCGGGTTTCTCGTTTTCTCGCTTTCTCGGTTTCCTGGTTTCTCGGTTT
>VSDK01023110.1:266770-303324 GCA_009767595.1 Symbiodinium kawagutii
GGCAATTTTTGATCATGGAAAACATCAAATCTGGTTCCAAGGGAAGCAATCTCCAAATCCCCCATCCCACCGGGACGGATTTATAATCATGGAAGAATCACGATGCATGCAATGTTCCATGGGGGTGGCCATTTTTGGTCGGGGGATCACATCGCATTTGTTTCACAAGGAAGAGCCCTTGAAATCTCCCACCCGCACGGATCTATATTCATGGAAGAATCACGATGCATGCGCTGTTCCATGCGGGTGGCAATTTTCGATCATGGAAACACCAGATTTGCTTCGGAAGAAAGAAGCCTCAAAACCTCCCACCCGGACGGATCTATAGTCATGGATAAGTCGCGATGCATGCGATGTTCCATGGGGGTGGCAAGTTTTGATCATAGGATAATATATGGCATCTGCTTCAGAAGGAGAAAGCCGTGAAAAGGATTTCACCGGAACGGATTTACACTCATGGATAAATGACCATGCGGGCAATGTTCCATGGGGGCCGCAATTTTTGATCATGGAAAACATCAAATCTGGTTCCAAGGGAAGCAATCTCCAAATCCCCCATCCCACCGGGACGGATTTATAATCATGGATAAGACGCGATGCATGCAATGTTCAATGGGGGTGGCAATTTTTGATCAGGGGATCACATCGCATTTGTTTCAGAAAGAAAAACCCTTGAAATCCCCCACCCGCACGGATCTATATTCATGGAAGAATCACGATGCATGCGCTGTTCCATGGGGGTGGCAATTTTCGATCATGGAAACACCAAATTTGCTTCGGAAGAAAGAAGCCTCAAAACCTCCCACCCGGACGGATCTATAGTCATGGATAAGTCGCGATGCATGCAATGTTCCATGGGGGTGGCAAGTTTTGATCATAGGATAGAATATTGCATCTGCTTCAGAAGGAAAAAGCCGTGAAAAAGCTTTCGCCGGAACGGATTTACACTCATGGATAAATGACCATGCGTGCAATGTTCCATGGGGGCGGCGATTTTTGATCATGGAAAACATCAAATCTGTTTCCGAGGGAAGAACCTTCAAATTCCCCCATCCCACCCGGACGGATCTATAGTCATGGATAAGACGCGATGCATGCACTGTTCAATGGGGGTGGCAATTTTTGATCAGGGGATCGCATCGCATTTGTTTCAGAAAGAAAAACCCTTGAAACCTCCCACCCGCACGGATCTATATTCATGGAAGAATCACGATGCATGCAGAAATGATCGTTAACCGCTGGCGTAAGAAAAGACGTGCTGCGCAGAAGTGCTGGTGTGTTCTAAAATGACCCTTATCGGGCTTCTGTGTGTTCTAAAATGACCCTTATCGGATGCGTGCCAAAATGACTCTTATCCCGTGTGCTAAAATGACCCTGCTCCCGCGGAGACAAAGGGGAGACAAAGGGGAAACAAAGGGGAGACAAAGGGGAGACAAGAGACAAAGGGAGACAAGCATGAGCAGGGGCAGAGCAGCGGCAAAAAAAAACGCCGATTCGAGGCCCTACCATAGAGAAGTAAGAACCCCTTTTTGCTTGTGAGCTATTTGGGGAAAAAAGCATTAAATGGTGGGAAGAGTGGTTGATGGGGATTGAAAATGATGAATAGCGATAGATGATGGTTGAGAATGCTGAAAGATGATTATGAACTGTTGGCTTCACGAAGCTCAAGGATGGTTGTGGTCAAGGCTGGTTAAGGGTGGTTAATGATGGGAGGTGGCCAACGATTAATGATGGTTGGTCTTTGCAGATGAGCGCCCGTTACTAGCTCCATCGACGGCTGTGATAAGCGTACCCAGATGATTAATGATGCTTAACATATGTCGACAATTCTGGGGATAGTATCTACCATTTCAGGACATGCGGTAGGGTTTCTTGATAGACGTAATGTTAAATAGTGGTTTGAATGAAATGATGACCATATTGAAGGTGTTTTGAAATCAGCACTTTGATCAGCTCCGAACCAACTAGTGGATCTTCACTGGATTCCAACGGGCAAAACCCTAGAGATATCCATAGAACCCAAACTGACACCGGGTGACCCAACACGATGGCGCCGCCCGCAGCGCGTCCAGGCAACGACACTTGCAATCGGTGGTGGGATGGAAAACTTCTGCTGCAGTGACCTGGTGGCAGTGCTTGGATGGTTGGACGGTTGGTTGGTTGGTTGGATGGTTGGTTGGATGGTTGGTTTACCATGGTTGATCATTAACCAAAATGGTTGGATGGTTGGTGGATTGGTGGATTCGTTGGTTGATGGGCATTGATAGTTGGTGGGTTGATTCATGGTGAATCTATGGTTGGTCAATACCAGTTGGTTAGTGGATGGAATCAGCGTCGGTGATTGCTATGATTGTCATTTTTTTGGTCAACAGCGGTTGGATTCAGAATGGATGGAATCAGCGTCAATGTGCTATGGTTGTCAGATTGGAATCGATTCTTGTATTGATGATTGTCTCATGCAAGTCAGTACGAACCAAACTCAAATCATCCTCTGGCATCAACCAACAATCCATATGACAATGGATGATGATCACATTGACAATGATATGTGATGGTGTTAGTTTGTTGCATTCCTTTGTTTAGAGGAATTGATTTTGACCCATGAACTGGGAATATCTAGCAACCAGCAGGTCACTTTGAGTGTTTGACTTACCACGCTTTGTTGCTTCTTTGATGATGCAACTTGTGGCGATCATGTGGCTACCTGCTTGACGAGCTGCTGGGTTCGCTCCCTGTGGGATGTTGGTTGCTCGTTCGGTTGACCAACCTGCAGTTTGGTGGTTGAAAGTACTTACATTCATAATATGGCAATGCGACTGTCAAGCGTTGACTGATGAAAAGAACAATCAATGGCGTCATCGCACAATGATTTGATGAATTTGGAAGTGGGAATCCAGCATTTGCAGATGATGTATTGAAAACGTGATTTTTTCGGCTTTGCAGTTTGGCAATGGTTTTGCAATATCAAATAGATGACATATATGACATTAGTGAACCATTGATCGGCAATCCAATTCTTGATCCAGTCAGACAATTACCAGTTGATCCGTTTGTTTCGCGTAGTATTGCATTTGCTTATCCATCAATCAATTACAGCTCAGTCAATCAATTTGTCAATCCAGACAGTCACCAGCTAGGTCACTAGCCAACCAAGAACCAATTAGTGCCACGAACCGTTGCTAAAGCTAGGGATTAAACTTTGTTCTCAAGAAAGTTCTTAGCATTGGTAAACAGCTACTTGTTGATGGCCTCATTTTATCGCTACTAGCTTATTAATGTCACTTATTAATTGCTTTTTAAAGGTTTATCAACGCTACCTATTCTTAAAGCTTCAACCGGCTCCACTTGTCCCTGCTGTTCGCTGGCTTCATCAAGAGCTGATCATCACCAGGAACAAAGCAGCCGCGAACTGCAGGAGGCGGCGGCGCGGCACTGGCGGTTCGGTTGCTACCCCCGAAGGGTAGCCATCGTGTCGCAGAGCTGGGGTCTTCATGGCTGGTGGGGGTTCAGACCAGCAGTTTGAAGGTGGCTGATGGTGAATGGGTAAAAAGATGGTTAAGGGATGGTTCAATTGTGGGTATATGGTAGCACATGGTGATTGATAATGGTTGATGGAGAATTGATGGCAACTGAGGATTGATGATGCTTAGTGATGATGTTCCATTAAATCACAACAGATGTTAGATGGTTAATTGATGATCAAAGATGAGACATCACTATTGTTTTACATAAGATGCATGTTGCTATTAACGCATATTGAGTGGTCAACTGATGATTAATGACTGGTCATTGCTGGTAACAATAAGAGCGGTTGACAAAGCCCTGTTTTTAAAGTAATCCAGATTTGCCAGGTTCGTTTTTCCGTGCGACCGAGGGTGTCCAGTATTGATATGGAGTACTTGAAGCCACGAGTACCTCCATGGAGCATTCCATGGATCCCATAGACAATCATGGTTGGTGCTTTCCATATGCGGAAAACCCATGTTCTTTGTGACCGACTCATTTTGGTGGCTGACTAGCAAGCCATCGGTGATCCAGTACAGTACCTCAGTGAAGGTCATTTCTTTGTGCGTCCTGTCATGAGGTCAGTCAAGTTTGCTTCATCAATCATGGCATGGTAAAATGGATACATCCAAGAGGTCAACCCTGTGAATGGGGACCCATCAGTGGCTTCCCAGTAATCAATTCTCCGTGCATTTGTGAGAAGTAACACAGAAAGATGGCAAATGCCAGCTGTGTATGGTAGGCTTGAAGCATTTTCATGATAATTCCATGTTTGATATCCCCTTTGGAATCCGCGCTGCCTTGTTTGGCCCAAAAAAAAACACGAAGTGCTTGCCGAGGGTCAAGACCCAAAGGCCTCCAGGAGTAGCAATGTACCAGGGTCGACCGTCGAGATCCATCACGAAGATCAACCATGGCGGAAAGATCAACCATTGAACCACTTGATCTCTGGCCCTATGCAATCTTCATGATCTCAAACCAGAGGGCTTGAGCATGACAAATCAACCAACAAGGAAGCTTTACAATGTAAGCAGGTGTCCGTAGGTGTCCCATGTGCTCAATCTGACCATTTCCAAATCCCAAAAAGGTCACTGAGGTCAATCCTTCAAGCATCCAGTTGTGACGTCAGAAATTCTGCTCAGTTGCTTGGTTTTATTGCCACCTTCACAGGGGATCAACACAAGCCATTTTGGGAATCTGCTGTTCTCAGCTTGGTAGATCTTCTCCATGCGCAATGTCGTGCTCTCCACGGCAGCCGTGGTTCTCGCCGTGGCAACCTGCGATTGGACCGGGCGCAATTTCGTGGGGCAGACCAGCCCACCACAACGGAGGCGACATCGGTGATGGAGTTGTGAGTGGTTCGTCATGGGAGGCAGTTCCATCATTTGTGGCAAATGTCCAATGATACGTCCACTTGATATATTATCATTTCCTGTGGATATTAACGTCCGTATCAATGTATGTGCTCACATTCATTCAATGTCAATGCCATCACCTGCAACTCGGAATTGACTTATTTCAAACAAGAGTTTGTCATGATTAGGAAACGATTACGTGTACATGCACGTCATTGGCCACAAGTAGTGTTCACTGAAACCCACTAGCAATTGTGAAGCACCAAGCGACCACAAACTTCCGAGAATCGTCATTGATCACCCTGACAAATAATTCTGAGCACAATAATTGGCAATCAAGCCACCACTGATCACGCACCACTATCAACAACAACCATCACGCTCCATCATTCACCATGTCCAACCATCATTATCCAGCTATCATCAATGATCAGTTGGCTCTGGTTCAGAATCACCCATATTAATACCCAATCATAATTATCAAATCTTAACAATCAACCATCATCATCATCATCATCATCATCATCATCATGGTGATTGCTACGCCCCAGCTACTTCTCAGACCACTCTGCCACCTCCGCAGCAGCGACACAGAGCCGCCAGCGCCCAAGAGCGGACCGGCCCTGTGGCTGCCAGCAGCAGCGTGGCGTGGCGCAGATCGCAGGGGTGGCGCTGTGGGGGTTGGATGGGATTGATGGTTAGATCATAGTGAGTTGATGGTTGATGTTGGTGGTTGATACTGAGGAAAGCCAGTGATTGTTGGGGTTTATATCAATTGATGGCTGAGAATGAGCATTGGTGGTGATGTATGAGCTGTTGAACGTGATTGCTAAAGGAATTGTTACGAAATTTTGATGACAATGGCTGATCATCGCTGATGAGTAATGATCACTTGATAGCAAAAGATCCTACTGATCAGCATTGAATGATTCACGTGTTGATTTGTCCTTTGATCAGTCGCTTCAAAGTCCAAACTCCCTTCAAAACAGCTTGGTTTTTCAAGTCGGCCGTCCCAGGCTTGCTGTTCTCCTTTGGCGAAGCGTGGACGGTGTCTATTTCTACACCACCCGCACGGTGACCACCGAAAGCCCCTTGGTGGATCAAGTGGGACCATCTGCCAGACCACTGCAACCCGCTGGCTGCCAAACTCCAACGCAAGTGGAGATGAGCTGACCCCGGTGACAATAACCCCCAACACTTCAAATTTCACAAGCAACCAGCCAACCCTTTCTAGTGATCTCAATATCTAAACCGTTTCTAGTTACACAGTGACAGCTATTCCTTTCATTTCCTTTCGATTTTGTTCCTAACGAGGAACAAAATTCTTGTCACCGAGGCCAGAGCTCCATGGAGAGCTCCTACAGGCAGTCGCAGGATATCTTGACCAACATCCCCAACCGTTGCTCGACCCACGGTGCTCGGCCGGTGCTTTCGATTGATGGGGAGGGCACGGTGTGGTAGGCCAAGGGGTGATCCACTGCTGACCCATGGGCAGTATCCACCAGTCATAGTGCTTCAATTTATTGTCCCTAGATGTCCCTAGTATCACTATGCATCATCGTACGAGATTAGCTGATCATACGAAATAGCGATGTGAAAAAAAGCAAAGTTCCAGACTTTTTCCTACCAAGCGAGGCTTTCTGGGAACCGTTTTTGGCTGGCATGAGAAACCATGACTTATCATCGGTCACCTTCACAACAAAGCATTCTCAACCATCAAGTAATCATCATTAATTGATCATGGCCGCCATCATTCACCATCAGCCACCAATTATAATCGCCACCAACCATTATCACCCATGATTCCTCACCATGCCATGAATAATCATCATGAACCATCATCACCCATCATTCACCATCACTATGTAAGGATTGTTTTCAAACCTCGGATGGTTTGAGTCTCCCAGGTTTCCTTGGCGATGATGGCGTGGTGCCGCCTGCCACTGCTACGCCCTTTTTCGAAGCATCTGTGGTCCCTCGGCCGGGCGCGGCGGTGCTGCAAAATGTCTATGACCCCACAGTTAAACCACCAGCCAGCCAGAAGGGATGGCCAGAGTTGAGAATTTCTGAATGCATTCAACGTTTTGTTTTCCACGTAGATAAAGTACTTCGACATGTTTTTTCTCATTTCCTGGCTTGTTGAAAGTGTTCTAGTGCTGAATTCAAAAACTGAAGGTCACTTCTGATCAATTGTTTGATCTGATGGCTTCCCGCAGCTGTTTGACAATGTCCAACAATGATCGGCGACCAACAGCATCTCACATGCCGTTCCTTTAGCGTAGCGCATTGCCAGTGCACAGTCAATGCCTATCTTGGCGCATGGAATTTGGGCAGGTGAATCAATTGGTGTCAGGGGCTGGTGGATTTGCGGTAATAATGGTTAATGAAGTTGCATTTTGATTATTGATCCTGGTATGTATGATTGTAACTGTTTGTCAACCTGGGTTTGTGGCTATCCATCCCATGGATAGTTTGCTTGAAGATCCCATGCTGGCAATTATCCAACAGTAACAGTCACTATTCATGGCTGATTGTTGCTTATTTTCCTAGTATCGAGGAGGGTTTGTTTGATTCCTAGCATAAATTACTTTGGACCCCATCCCCATTCTTGATAGGCAAGAAGAATCCCTATAGACATTGATTGTTATTGATCCTACTTAGTAGCTACCGTTACTGCTAAGCTAGAGGTACATTGATCATCAATTCATTGTCAACAATCAGTGTAATAATCATCATTCATGTAGCTGTTAATCATCATTGTTAGCTATAGTCATTAGTGTTCATGATCGTTGTTACTGTAGCTATAGTCATTAATGATAAGAATCTATGTTAGTAATGATTACAATGACCATTGTAGATTATAATCATTATATCTGTTGTTGATCGAATATCTCAGCCTCCAGCAGTCCCCAACTTCTCTCTTCGCTACCAGGACTTTGACGTGTCGAAGGTGCTGGATCCCATCATCACTTCGCACCCGGGCAGAAAGGGGCCCGGCATTAGAAGTCGATGATGCAACCAAGGGAAAAGTCACCGCAGATCCTCCTCCATTGAGGGACACCACAGTCCCTGGCTCCCTGATGGCAACGCGTTACTTGTGGCTAAGAATTGTCAACCCTGGTTGACAGATGATCCATATTGCTACAAACCACCCGGAATGGCTCGCCGTGCTTAGCCGTGGTAATTAGCCAGCTCAAATATCAGCGTGATTCATCACAGATCTCTCACTGCCAGTCGTTCATTATCCATTTTTCAATCCTCCGAACCTGCGTCGTGCCGAGGAAATGGTTCGATTGGGTCTTGGACACAGGAGTCTTAGATTTTCTCTCGAAAGGTTGACCGAAAAAGGATCCGCAGCCACCCGTGCAGCGAATCTGGCGATGGTTCATTCATAACCATGGCGTTGTAAGGAGACTCTAGAGACTCGGAACCAAATTAAACAGTAGATCTGGCTCGGAGGTAAGATGAGCTACGATGCTTGATATGGAACATGCATCAGTGACCAGCTCTTCGCTATCATGTAGCTACCCTCAGAGCTCTTTGTCCGGACAGTAGCTCAGCGCTGAGTGGAGCCAACCATGGTTGAAGAACTTCTGCAATATGGACCTACGCAAGTCAATGAAGATGACCTATTAGCAGCAGTGATCACTGCTAAATGAAGATGACCTACCCAATTGGGGACGAATTCCCTCTTAGCAGAAGTGATCACAGGATTCTCTGAACTTTCAGCGTTTGGATTCTAAGGAATTATAGGATTATTTGTGACTGCTGCTGTTTGGCTCAGACCTGCAGTGTCTGGGACCCGCCAAGTCGTGGGCCCCTACTGTGGGACCTGTTAAGGCCGGATCCAGGGCGAGGATTGCTGCCACTGCCATGTGGATCTGGGGATGATACCACTATGGTATGGGGCTATAGCCTGTTGATCCCGGGTCGATCTGGGAACCACGGCAATGGTATAGGACTTCTGTTGATGATCTGGTGAGTATAGGGTATTGAGCTATATCTCCTGTTGATATGGGTTAGAGACCAGGATTCGCCATGGTGATTGATCGATGCTTGGGATCCCATGGCTATAGGGACAAGCTTGGCCTTTCCCCAGCAAATCACCAAGGCGCTTGGATTTAAGCACTCGGGGGATGGTGTAGGTTGTTGTTGGTGGTAGATTTGATGTTAATAATGGTGATGGATTACTACCTCCAAACAGCGTGACCAGAACAGCAAGAATGAACTGACAATTTTTGAGTCTGTGCGAAAGCTTTATTGACTAAGTTGCGATGATTACACATCAACCATGACTGATCGACCAGTGCTAATCATGATTGTCCACCATCAACTATTATAGACTGCTACTATCGAGCAGTAACCATCATCAAGTCAGTGTCAACGGTTATTGACCAAAAGATTAAAGTATGAACCACAAGTGGTGACCATTGCTTGTTATTAAAACTCAATAAGTGACAGCAATCTAAGTGATAATCATCAACCCTTATCGACCATTGCATTGAAGTATTTGTAACCATCATTTACAAATCATTAACCAACCATTGATAGTTAATAACCATCATTAAGCGATCAACCAATGTTACCCACGACATTTCTACCACGACCATCTCCAAGCACAGACCGTTCCCGGTGCTGCCCCGCCAGGAAGTTATGCCAGCCATGTGGCTCGCAGCTGCTTGGAGAGCAACGATGGATAGAAGTCGTGATGCGAAGCGAAATTATAGGCTGATAATGATGGTTGTTCCATGATGGTTCATGATTATCATCATTAACAATGGTTAATTGGATTCATGGTGGAAATGATGCTTACTGACGGTTGATCATAGTCAGGATGGTAAATGATGGCCAATGATGGTTGATCTAATGGTTAATGATGGTTGATGGTTGATGGTGATGGTTGATGGTGATGGTTGATGGTGATGATTGATGGTGATGGTTGATGGTGATGGTTGATGGTGATGGTTGATGACGGTCAACAGAATGGTAGATGATGATGATGATGGTTATGATGATAGACAACGTTTGATAGTGATAAATAGTGATGGCTGATAGGTTGGCCATGGTTGATAGTGGTTGATGATATTGGTTGGTATATCTAGTGATTCATGACAAGTGATGATAGTTCGTTGATGGATAGGGATGGTTAAGAACAGGTTATGGGGGTCGACATATCATAGAAAGTTCCCCTGTCGCTGGTCCAGAACTTCAATCCCTTCGAAGGCAACAAAGTGGTGAATCCAGGGATGTATATAGGTTGTTTTATTGTGTAGCATCTACATTTAAACACCTACATACATGCATGGTTACCACCATTTTCTAATAAATATCAACACTGGCAACCATTTCGTTTGCATTTCCAAGTAGGGACCCACCAAATCATCCTTTATATTAACCATTCATAGTTGCAGACCATCCATAACTTTGGGATGCCCATTATACGAAAACATCCGGCTTCACCTTCGTTTGCACCGCCGAAAGTCCCCGAGGTAATGAAGTTCTTGGCGCTCCAGTCCTTAGTTCTGGGCGCTAAGCCTCTCGGCTGGACATTGCACAAGGAAGAATGAAAGAGGTCACCAAGAAATATTTTGGATTGTTTATTTCCAAATTTGCTGGACATTCCAAATTTTGGAATTTCCAAATTGTCTTTTGGATTGTTCCAATCATCCGGACTTTTGGGATTTCGCTTTCAAAAACGCCAGTTGTTGGATTTAATTTGATGGATTAAAAGCGAAAAAATGTTACGTTTTAATCCATCAACGATTCACATCCAACGGCGACGTGCTGAGGATCAGACATCAGGTGCCTGCCTACCTGCAAGTCAAGTTGAAAGCTGCATCTTGGCGCAGCAGTGGTTGCTGTGGCTGGCTGGGCTCCCATACTCCCGTTGTAATCGCATAGCTACTTCAGGGGTCAGCACCCCAAACTTGTACACAAACATTCCGCATGTCAGCAGATGGATCTGGGCGACCCCTGGAGCCCGCTGAAACCAAGGAGTCCTTCGTGAGCAATGCCACCAAGGTGGGGTGAGTTCGCGAGGGGGTTGTAGATTGTGGAGTGTCCCCAAGTAGTTGATTACAAGGCAAAAAAGATACCTATTTTTTGGGATGGTTTCACGATACCCATTCATGATCATGGATATATTTGCTACCAAGATGGCCTACTGGTCAGATGAGTTTCAGAGGGATTCTGGGAAACTCTGACGGAGAAACGGATCCATCCATGAAACTCAGGATCGCGGCCATGACACATCATGTTCTTGTTGAAAGAAAAGCTTCAAAGACACACAAAATCACCGATTTCATGCCAGATTGGATCAGCCGAGCTCAATCTCGAGCAGAGACCATTGGGACATCCAAAGCTTTGATTTGGAAAGGTCATTCCAGAGCTTTGGGAATTTGGGGAAATCCCACGGAGTCATCAGCATTTCGCTTTGGGAAATCCCAACGGACAAGTTGCGGATCTCCAGGTGGGCGAGCTCGGTGGAGCTAAGATCTACGATGCCACTGGTGCCTGTCCGAACCTCACAGGGCAGCGCTGTGGGCTGTTGACCTCGTGATGTGGTGATGTGATGAATGATGCGGTTAATGAGTTTATGATTGATGGTGGTCAAGTTATGTGGTTAGTGAGTTTAAGATCAAAGGTTGTTATTGGTCAAGTTTAGCTGATGAATAATGGTTGTTATTGGTCGATGATGGTTCGTAATGGCACTGGTTCATCACTGTCGATGAATATCAATTGTTCTCAAGCATCCGCAACAGCTATTCGTTGGCTGACTAACCGATCGAAGGATGTGGTTGGTATGGATTCCGCAAACTAACTGAGGACGGCACATACATAGTAGTAAAAAACTGACAAACAACGGTTAGCCTGTTAGCCATCAGTAGCCCTGATTCATCAACAACAACCAGGAACAGGCATCAAGAAGCACCAGCGACTCATATTGGATAATGTGGATTGTCAATTGTTGATTGTTGTTCTTGATGATTGTTCTTGATTATTGTTGTTATTTATTGCTATGGTTATCGGATAATATTGATTGCTGTTACTTGATGATTATTATTACTGTTCTTTTTCATGGTTGCTAATGGTTACCATTGTTACTTCATGGTTGTTGTCGTTGTTTGTTGCTGTTCATGGCTATTCCTCGTGTGTTACTCTGTTCTGAACGGTCACTGGTTGCGTTGCTACCGAGGCATCAGCTGCAGCACACCCATGCTCTACTCCTTGGAAGCGACACCCAACAAGAAGGCCGTACTGGTCGTAGGGCAGCCTCCGAATCGCCGCGGTTGGTTGATGAATCACGTGATTTATGACGCGGTTGCCGCGGTTGCATGTAATTTCATGCCCTGATCATGCCCTGATCCCTGATATGATGGAGATTCAGGGACTGTTGATGCTTAGCGAAGATAGAATCACCGCGGACCCTTCGAAGCACAGGCATTTGATTGAACCCGCAAGCAGTGTTAGAAGTCAATAAGGGTTGGTTTGATTTGATTTCATTGAAGCCAGAAGGGCTACTTAGCTTTACATCCGGATTGGCCATGCAAATTGTGCTTCGTGAAGCTTCCTTTTTGGAGCTGGTGACATGCCTTAGATGTTCCGTTGTGGCCGTTAGCACCTGGCTAAGCGCGTTGGCCATCGGTTCACCCATGACGGTAGACGAACTGGTGAGAGTCCACAGCGGAGATAGCAATCAGATAGGTCCTGGGTTTGCGCAGCCGACGACCGTCAATCAATGTGAGCAATATTAGTGGTTTCTTCTTCTATGGAACGATTGCTTTTGGGGAGACTGGTGACACTCCTGGTGTGACCAGGTTCGTGTTTGATACCACAATCCTGTTCACAACTCTGGGTGCCTGGGGGTACCGCTACGACGGAGCGCTCGTCTCGGTTTGGTTGCTATGCCTGTCACTGTCAGGGAACGGTGAATGAAGAGGTGGTGCCAGGGCAGAACATCAGCTGCTTGGATGAAGTTTCAGTGAGCCATGACATCCACTTGGTGAGTCATGAATATCACAGAAAGTTTGGGATGGGCATCATTTTCACTGCGGATCATTTCAGTAGAGACTTCACTCTTGATAGATGCTTAGTCATTAAGACTGGGGCTTTTAGCAAGGGAATAGTGACATGTTGTGAGAAGTGATAATTAGATGGTATATGGTGACATTAGTAGTGATAAGATGGTGATTTTATAGTGATAATTAGTGATGAAAAGCACTGCCATCAACAGAACCACGAGCTGCACAGCTTCCCGAGGCTTCCCGGTGAACAGCAGTTCTGCCTACGACGTCCTGAAACTTGGCGATCTGCACCAGCCACGCCACTGTCACAACATTCGCCACCAACAGTAGTGCTTCGCAATGGTCAGTACTGGTTGATAATGCTTAACCAACAACAATGGAGTGCTTAACCAACATGAATGGATAATGATGGTTAGTGAATGAATAATGGTCAAACGCCATGGCTGATAATGTTTAATGGCCAAGAATAGTGGAGAGTCAAATACTGGTTGACATCATTGTTTCATCGCATGTTAGTTGATTGATGGATAGTTGGTAATAATTGGTAGTTCAATTGACTACAAGAACCACCTATTGGTGGTTGAATAATGCATGTTGAGGATGAGCGGACCATCCTTCAGCCATCAAGCACCCAGCATGCTGAAAGTTGATATCAACCTACCCCAAGTGAGAAGCCACAGGCTGTCGGAACCTCCGCATCGCCAGTGGTTCTCTCAACGGCTGATGGCACCATCTCTGGACCCAGGATGGATCTGCCTCTGAGCAAAATCACCGACAACCTGAACTTTTCCATCCACGTGCTCTCTGCGGTCTCTGCCACAGGCGGGGACACCACAGCTGACATGCACAGATATGCGTTGGGGACACAAGATGGACCAGACAAACTCTATGAGTTGAGATCTATGTATATCATCTAATCTATGTGTCAAATCTGGATTTTCTCACCGTGCAGATATACATCCCCACGTACACTTCTTATGTACACTTCCTTTGCGCATGCCTCGCATTTCCAGGAACTCTGAACGGTTGATTTGGGCTCTGCGCCAGGAAAGAACACAGAGGAACAGAAAGGTCGACAGGTGAACCGTGCCTTGGCGATGTCGGGGAAGCAACCAGCCCAACGGCTATGCTTGTTGCGTTTCTGGTTTGAACTGGGGAGAACGAAAGCAACGAATACGCCACCAAACCAAGAAAAGCACTTGACCACTTGACGACTGCTGCTGCAACCATCAACAAAAGAAGATCTTAATCAAAACAATTCTTGCACCCAAAAAGTCTGACAAGAGGTTGTGGGACAGCTGCAAGCATGTTTCAAGGTCACCAGACCTCCAGCAATCCTTGGTGCATTTCCAAAAGATTGGTTAGTGACACGAGTGATCAGCAGTCACAAATATAGCATGGATGGCAACGATTATGATGACGGTGACGACGATGATAATGATATTATCAACACTTAGGAACCACTTCTGGTTGCTTCAAACTGTGCATCACACTGTTTGTGAAAAAGTTGCAGTTTCTCATTGTAGAAATTTGTTTTGGTCAGCCAGCTTGCTAAATTGAACTCTCGGTTGGTAGCCTGGTAGCCATGGGGCAGACCCTTTGTTGATCTATTGGTATTGATCGTTTATCAGCAACTACTATCTTCAGGAACAATAAGAAGCAAATAGTCTTTTGAGAAGCATCAAGCATGAGTTACATCATATATCATTTCGATTCATCGCCCTTCAGTCATCAAACCTATCTTAGTGATGAAGCCAGTTGGGTCCAATGATACCGCGCCTCGAGGATGGAAAGTCCAGATGATCCTTCACTCCACCACACAAAAGGCGGTGGTCCATACGGCACCTTGGCGAATCGTGGAGACACCATCGGTCCATGGATGAAAGCCATATGTTTCAACAGCTCATTCTGCACGCGATGAGCAGATGCTAAGATTAACCGATCGGACTAGCAGCACACACGATCATGATTAGCAGCAGATTCAGATGCGATGAATACGCAGTTCTTGAATCCACTAATGCAAGGCATCGTTGTGGGGTGTGGCTCCTTGCAAGTGATTCTTGAGGGCCAAGCCCGATGGCGGGGTTCATTTGAGTGGTACACCGGGCCAGATTCGTACGGTCATCATCTAGAACCCACATGCAAGGGCAGCCCTAGCAGTATCAATCATGGACAGTATTGCTGTATGATGCCATTGTCACCCATGATCATCCATTAATATGTATTAAGATTATTATGATATTAGAATGGTTCACCTGTGATCATCACCCATTGTATCATGACGCGCCTGCGATCACGGGCTGCACGGCTCCTGCACTGAGGGTGTCACCGTGAGTGGCGACTTCAGCAAAGCCATCAAGGGCATCAGCGCTGCGGGTCGAGAGGACGCTTCAGCGGCGGTGTCGGAGGTTGCCGCTGCGGAGGTCTGTGACCAATGGATGATCATCGAGGGACAATGGACCATGGCTGCTGAGTTGGTCATCCTAGAAGGATCATCCTACTATTCATAGACCTTCATTAAGACAATGTTAATAGTGTCTTCAAGAAGTTTCATAGAACTTCAGTAGACTACTTGTTTGTAATGACTGCCAATAAGTCTTATTTGTCTTATTGATATGTGCGCACTAGTGCTGGACTGTCCTGCAACACTTTCACCGGGTCATCCTATTCATCGACTCAGAGTGCACTAGGAGCACCTATGGCTTCCCATTTCCGATATCGAAGACAGCTAAGGCCAAAATTGAAGCTATGGCTGATCATTACAACCACTATTGCAACTGTTGTCGAGTCGTAGATTGAATTGTTGAGTATGAGGTTCATGTTAACAAATGCCCTTTGTTGGGGAATCACCGAGCAGGTAAACTGCTGGTGCTTACAGATCCAACATCCCTACCATAGATCACCTCACAGTGAACCGCTGCCAGGAGCCAAGTGGGCCGGTGTGGACCTCGGGGGTAAGGCACTGGCGTTGGATCGTTGAGTGGCTATGGAGCTAGCAGACAGTGATGGTGAGTTGGTTTTTGATGAAGAGTGATATGTGGTAATTCATGAAGGTTGATATGCCAGACAGTGATGAGTTTATGTGTGAAGATTGATACGTGTTACTCCCATTGGTTAACCATGGGGACTGGGGTCAATCTTGATGAGCAGGTGCCTGTTCTGTCCTTAGATTCCTTAGATTGTTCTGTTGCTGATGATTCTACCCCATAGCATTAACCCCCACAGACCATTGAATGGGTTTTTGATACATGTTTAGACAGACAGGCAGTCAGATAGGCAGGCAGGCAGACAGATAGATCGACAGATAGATAGATAGATAGATAGACAGATAGACGTTCATAGCAATGATACCTGGAAATAATGACAAGGCAAATGGGAATCTGTGGGGGCGTCGATGGCGTCGACCGAGGTGTGCACCCGACCCAAGGACATCATCAACTACACCATCATGGAGCTCAGTTTCTCGGAGAAATCTGCTGTGCGAGAGTTTATCAACCAACATTACCCACTGATCAAACTTATCAAACAGCCCTATATATCAACCATAGTTTTTTGCAAACAGTAGACTGTTAACCATTAAACAGCCTTAGACACTTGCTAAGCTATCAACTTGTCAAACAGCCCCTTGTTAAGCCCTAGACACAGCCTCTCCACCGCTGTGGACCGAGGCACCTCCGTGGATCGCTTCGCCGTGACCGTGGGATGTGCTGTCGGAGCGCTGCCGGGGGCGGGGGGGGTAGGGCACCGGTGGGCAGAACCGGGGAGGAACGGCAGGAGACCATGGAGTTCCATGGAGTTCTTACCATGGAGTTGCTAGTAGAACTGTAGGAACCAATGGTGGGATCAACACTTTTGAGTTGTTAATGCGCGTCAATTTAGTATAGGTATTGTTGTCAAAGAAAGTATCGTTCATAGTTGGCACGGCAGTATTGTATTCACAACTAGCATATTGTATAGAACTGTGTTGGTGCAACTGTAGCTTTGGTATGAGGATGGTACAGTTGCGGTACAACACCAGTTCCTATGCCATGTTGGTATAATGCATACAATACAGTACCAACTAAATGATACGGCATTGCATTTACTGGTAGAACTATTAGTTTGAAGTATACCCCTGTAGCAAGCGACACAGCAACCATACACTACAATGTTGGTCATTGGACATGATTATGATACTTGATATTGATAGAACAATACCGACCTTTTAGCGGCAAAGGCAACGACTCATCGGTATCTCCCATTACCTCAGATGAGGGCGTGGCTAATTGTTGGATGTCCATGTGATTGGTTGACATGTTTGTGTGCAGCCATGTTCCTTCGCCTTGAGCATTTTTGAACTTTGCCAGGTTTTGGCAGCAGAAACTACCAGCCGCATGGCTCTACCGCTGTTGATAATGTGATGCTTCCCATGTCATCAGTTGCCCCTGCGAGGATTCAAAGGCGAAGCTTCTGCCAAAGTCTGTGCCAAAGCAGGTCACTCGCCAGGAGATCCAACGAAGACTGGTGATTTCTGAGAGGGAATCAGGGTGGGGGGGTACTCACCATGGGCAGATATGGAGATATCATCCACTGGGAAAAAATCAACCTGGCAGATCAATTGTTTCTACCCTAGTCATTTTGCCATCTCAGCGTGCCACCCTACTGGTGATCATGTCATGGTACATCTTCATAATGATTGGCCTATCAACTAGCCGCCTTACAGTGTGATACCAGAAGCTCAATCACATATCATCAACAATATCACACAGGAACCATTTTGTCAACCCATATCAGCGACCAAGAATTATCAACCATTTACCATGTCTATTAATAAATCTATTCACATTACTAAGCATATTGTTACCACTATGGTTCTATTGATCATTCTACATCTCATGTCTACCACGTCCGCCTCGACTCAGCCCCCGTTGCTTCGAGGTGAGCCTTACTCGGTGTCCGGCTGCGTGGGCGCCAAGTGCGCTGAGCCTGCCAGCTGGGAGGGCTACAAAGTGGAGCAGGCCGCGGCTGTGGCGTCGTGGATGGCTGGGATGGGGAAGGAAGTTGATGGCAAGTGGATGGTTGATGATTGATGGCCATGATTTTTTGATGATCATGAATCATGTTGTTAATGACCATAGTTAATGATAGCTTAATCATGATCATGGTAACTGATGGCTTAATGATGATGGCTTAATGATGGACATTGCTATTGTTGATGGTGTTTGTCATTGGTGGTGCCATTTCCGTTGTCAAATGCTCCCCTCACAACGGGCCGCCGCTCGCGTCGCAGTTGAGTGCCGAGATGTTGACCTTCAAAGTCAATGCGCAGTGCAACAAAGGCGCACCGGGGAACACGTGAAACGTCTCGTTGTGGCACAGCGGGTAGGACTTGGCAGAGCTGAAGAAGCGGCAGAAGTTGCAGCTGATGTTGGTTGGTTCATTGGTTGATTGTTGGTTAACTCAATGGTTGAGCCATTACACCAGCTGTTGGTCGATGTTGGTCAGCCAAGAATCAATCATGACCTTAGAGTTGATATCATCGGTTTGTTTTCTAAAGTCTCTCGGAGAATCCTTGATGCATCAGTTCCCTGCCTCAAAGGAAAGTAATCGCATTAGCTCGTGAGGTTACTTGGGCACAGCCGTGGTCACCAAGTGCGCCAAAGACGGTGAAGCCTATGAACTGAGCGGCTGCTGCTTGGCAGAGACCAGCTCGTTCTCCAGAAACTGGTTCCCCCAGAAAACATCAAAGGAAGTGGGATCATCATTTTAGTAGGGGTAAGAGACGAGCTCTGATTTTGCAACTTTTGAAACCTTTATCAAGCTGTCAAAAGCACTAAGCTGATGGCCAGTGGAGATCACCTTGAGGTAAGCCCATCATCACCACCACTGTGACGACCACATCGACGACCACGACCACATCCACGCAGACTCAGACCTCCACCACTACGTTGACGTCCACCAGCACTGTGACCACCACCACGACACAAACCACCACTGAGACCTCCACCACCGTGACTTCAACTACCACAACTACAGAGACTTCCAAAACATCAACCACCCCAGCACATCCACATCCACCACCACAACTTCCACTGTCACTTCCACATCAACAACAACTACCAGTACGTCAACCACCAGCACATCAACCACAACCAAGACTACAACCACCACGAAGACCACCACCAGCACCACCACTACCAGCACTTCAACGATCACATCTACTACTACCACAATCACCAGCACTGTTGCTTGGCAAGATTCTGTGACATGTTTGTCTTAGCTTACACGCTTACATGATTCTGTGTATAAGCTTAGATGTTTGCATTAGTTGAAATTCCTTGGAGTTTCTATGTTTGGTTGTGTGTGGAAACTGAGCTGAAATCGCAAATTTTGTGCAGAAACCTGTTGGATTCAAAGCAGCTGATGTCCTAGGTCACCAGTACCACGACCACCTCGACATCCACGACTACACTGACCTCGACCACCGTGACCACAACGGAGACGAGTACCACCACCACCAGCACCGAAACCACAACGTCCACCACTACGGTGACATCCACCAGTACCACAACCACCAGTACCTCCACGGTGACCTCAACCACCACCACATCCACCAGTACCACAACCACCACGACGTCAACTTCGACGATCACAGAGACCACCACAACGACCACTGAGACCAGCACAGTCACTTCCACAACAACCACCTCCACGTCCACAGAGACATCTACCTCGACCACCACCACCAGCACATCGACCACAACCACCTCTACATCCACCACCACCACGACCACCTCCACCTCCACCACCACCGAGACAAGTACGTCTACTTCAACCACTACAACAACCACCAGCACCTCCACCTCAACAACCACCACAACCACCAGCACCTCAACAGAAACCGAGACCACGACCAGCACCAGCACTGAGACCACTACAACGCTGACGGCCACAACCACCAGCACTTCCACCAGCACCAGCACCACCACTGAGACCAGCACAACCACCACCACCAGTACCAGCACTACAACGTCCACCTCAACAACGACGGAGACATCTACCAGCACCAGTACGTTGACGTCCACATCGACTTCAACTGAAACTGAGACCTCCACCACGACTACCAGTACCAGTACCGAAACCTCGACTACAACCACCTCAACCAGTACAGTTACTACAACTACGGTGACATCAACCAGCACCTCCACTACCACCACAACCACAGAAACCAGCACTACTACGACCACCACATCAACTTCCACTACCACGTTGACATCTACAACTACCACAAGTACCAGCACTTCCACCAGCACCACAAGCACTTCCACCAGCACAGTGACAACAACTACTGTGACAAGCACCACCACAACTTCAACCTCTACCACAACCACCACCAGCACTGCCACCAGCACCACAACCACTTCCACAAGCACCACAACTACCACGACAACCACCTCAACAAGTACCATCACAACCACAACGAAGACCAGCACAACCACCACCACGACAACAACCTCCACCTCCACTGTGACGACCACCACTGTGACTTCCACAAGCACCACCACCACAACTCAGACCACGACTTCAACGACATCCACCTCCACCACGACTACCACCGACACCACCTTCGAGTCTACAACCACCACCACCAGCACCATCACCACGGTGCCCACGACCACCACGACAGTGACATCCACCAGCACTGAGACTTCCACCACCACAGAGACAACCACGCCACTCGGTGACGAGGGACTTCAAGGTTTGGACGGTGAACGATCAGGGGCCAGTTTTTTGCACAACTTCCGTGAAAGTCATTTTTGCAGGTCGTTTAGATGCAGGATTTGAACTTGAATCTCATGTTGACATTTGTCATTGCCGTTTGTTGGCATTGGAAGTTGAAGATGGATGTCAGAAAGAAGTCACAGCATTGAAGCCATGGTAAGTGTTTTGCTTCAGCAGCTGTTGGAATTGCTTGCAAGATGACTGACTTTGGAATTCCCTTTCAACCCCACACAAGAGAACATCCCAAATATCAATGCTCGCTCACAGTTTGAGGGACAAAGCTCAACATCAAGGCGAGTTGTAGTAAGATTGGCCCCTTCTGACGCTCAGGACTGTGACCACAAGCTCCACATCCACGACATCCACAACTGAGACCTCCACCGTCACAACTACCACCACCTCGACCGAGACCTCTACCACCGTGACCAGCACCAGCACCAGCACGACCACATCCACCAAGACCACCACCACTACGACCACCGAGACCAGCACCGTCACTTCCACCACCACAACTAGCACTAGCACCACCACCAGCACCACTACAGAGACAACCACCACGACAAAGACCTCAACAACGACCACGAGCACCACCACAAAGACCTCGACAACGACCACCAGCACCACTACATCCACAAAGACGACCACAACTACAACCACCAGCACAACAACTTCCACTTCAACCGAGACCTCCACCACCACAACAAGTACCAGCACGAGCACATCTACCACCACGACCAGCACAACTACCGAGACATCCACCACTTCTACCAGCACTGTGACAACAACGACCACAGCCGCTTGGCTGAAGGTCAAATCTCTTGGCTTCCACAGGGCCAACCATCTCAAAGTTTTGGGTTGATTGTTGACCGCCATGGCCAGGCTATGACCTGATCATTACTTAGCCATCCATTAGCCATTCATCGACCATCATTTTCAGGAAGATCCCCACTACCACAGCGTGTTGACCATATCAGCAGGGCTTCAAGTTGGATTGGATTCTTTGTTACACCGTCCCAATGGCCCATGGTACTGGTCACCCTTCGACCTAGAGATTGAAGACCCTTCCGTTCCATGGGATTTTTCATTGGTAGACTCAACAGATGGTTGGTCTAGAGTGATGGATACTATATAGTATTTTTCAATCTCTCGATTTGAATCAAGCTGAACACTTACTGAATCTGTGGTTTTTATCCGTTTACACAAGCCAAAACACGAGTTTTGAAGCTCAGGTGACCATCACTACGACATCAGTTGAGAGGTGCGAAGCGCCAGCAGAAGCTTTGCAGAATGGCGTGGACACGGCTTGGACAAAAAATGAATCCCAATTCTTTGCAAACAACTGCCTTTGGTCCAATCAAAAAAACTTGCCGAAGGAACAGCTGTCGGTTCTGTGTGATTTGGGGCGGTTGCGAAGGGCACAATAGGGACTGCCTCGACCTGAGGAAACCACTGGATATTTGGTCACGGAGAACGACTTGGGAATCGATGACTTTGATGTCGAGGTCGCCTGTGCCCCTGGCTACATCGGCAACTCGGCTGCGCGACCATCATCATCATCATCATCATCATCATCATCATCATCATCATCATCATCATCATGTCCCTTAGATAGGCATTTATCAGCCTGGAATGATGTATCATCATGTTTTCCTTCATCTTCATGTTCAACCTATTTTTCTTCATGTCTTTCTTCATCTTGACATTCCCATCACATCCAAACGTTCTCCTTCCATTGCAGACCTTCTGCGAATCCTTGCGAGGTGCTGCCACGGCCACTGTCTGCAATGCTGATGAGGTCGGGAATGGGTGCGGGATGGGTGGGTCGATGATCATCATCATGGTGATCAAGAGTGAATGCTTAATCATGCATATCAACCATGGGTGCCAACATGGGATGCTAACCAATGATAATCGATTCATAGTGAGGTGCAAATCGACTGTTGTGTGAATTAAACTGTTGATATGAATTGGTCAAAATTATAGGCTACCATTTGGGTTATGAACCATGGTGTACCAACAACAACAGCAGCAGCAACGACAACGACAACAACAGCAGCAGCAACGACAACGACAACAACAGCAATAATATAAATCCAGGATAATGGTTTACCATACGGGATACTACCCAAGAAGGGTGGGAGTCTACCGACAAAATCTGAGTCATTTTAATTCAGAAAGCCATCCACCCCGACGCTTTCTGGAGATCCCTGATGGAATGAAATAAGTTTAGTGTTGCCGTTGTCATCAAAAACTAAGAGAAGATGAGAAACACTACAGGTAAGGGCTGCCAGATGTTTTTCGTTGCGCCAGGGACCCTACTCTCTGGACGGTCGCTTGGATCCGTTCAGGTTTGATGCGTTGCTTTGGTAGCTTGGTTTTTGACTGCATCAAGCTTCCCATGCTGTAAACATCCGCACTAATCTTCTTGGGCAACGGTGTCAGAACCCTGCCTTTTTCAAAAAAGCAAAAAGGTTCTTTTCTGAAGAGTTGGATTCTTGAGAAACAAAATAGTGACCCAACTTGCCTGGCTTCAACGGAGCTTTTTTTTGCAAAGCTGTCAATCTCAGGTTGCAGCCAAGCGCCTGACAACTACGTGTGCATCGCGCCAACGGTGGCCTGGCAGAGACTACCGATGCAAATGTGGCAACCATAAAGGTGCTTGGAAGCTACCGCACAACCATGACCTTAGAATATGGCATGGGAGTCATTTCTCTTCCCGATATGTGTTGAAACCATTTGTTGCTTTGAAGCAAATGTTTGGTGCCATTTGTGGGTGAAAAAGATTTCACCAAGCAACAAACCTATCAGCACCGCCAATGGTTGGTTTTAGAGGTCGTTGATGCTGGATCAGAATGAACCTCAACTAACCTCAACTAATCTCAGCACCCCCTTCACTAACCTCAACTAACCTCAGCCAACCTTCACCCAGCTCCGCAGCCACAGCATCCCAGGCCTCCAAGGGCTACGTCATCACGGAGACCGATCTGCGGCTCAACAACTTCCAGGTCACTGCCGCTTGCGCGCCGGGCTACACCGGTCCCTTGGTGGCCACGTGGTGCTGCATGGGGTCACTGAGCTATCGGTTGAGATCACGGCTGGGGATGGTTGAGTCGCTATAAACACTGTAAGATAGGTGGATGAAACCCTACAACATCCTTTGACCATGATTACTGTAATTACCAGTTACTAGCTGGGGATGCAAGTCCAAGTAGGGTGGTTGGTTGAAATTTTGCCTGCAGTCAACAGTCCCATCCGACAGCCCACCGTGAAGGATGTTTTTTGTGGGAGTGGTTGATGATGTTTACTGATTGTGGTTGATGCACACACACACTCAATGCTGCCGAAGTAACGTCGGAAACCACCGTTTGTGAGGATGGTTGCAGTAATCCCAAAAGCATCAAGCACACCCGTCCCAAAACTTGGGGTTTGCTGGGAAAGTCGCTTTTCATTTTGTGTCTCCTGTCAGTGTTCCTACTTGGATGGGACCAACACTCGGGTACGATTGTTCATACGACGACTTCAGCAGCCATAGAGATAGATGGTTTGTTTACCCAACGGTTGTCGCCAAGATGAAGTTTCTTCATGTTATGGTCAGTTGGTATATCTAACCCGGGTTGATTGCTTTATCAACTGGTTGATTGGTTAATATCAGTACGCCTTGGGACAAAGAACAGCTGTTTGGTTGACCAACACTTGCTGTTGCGTAGTGTTTCCATGAAGCAATCAGGACGCAGGTGTGACAGAAGCCTTTTCACAACTGCCACATGTGATTAACAAGGGGTATACCACTAACTCATCACGTGGGATGTCTAGATGGACAAATGGTGGATCAGTTCATGCGACTATGAGAAGTCTCTATCAACAACTGACTTTGTTCAAAGGAAAAGATGGGTTGAAGCATTTTGAAGCGAAGTTAGATGGTCAGTTGACTTTCGATGCCACGGAGATTGGTCACCTTGACACTGCTGAGGAACTGCCAAAGTCCGGGCCTGCAGCGGCAACGAGGCACCCGACAGATTTGATGTTGAGCTTTGGACAGCCCCAACTGGTGCCACGCGTGGGACACACGTCGTGCTGCCAGGCAGTGTCCATGTACAAACTCAGAGGATGCTCCGCACGATAGGAGACACCGGGGAGGGCTGCAGGGTGGAACATGTCATCGTTTGTCCGAGACTCCTGGGACTCTGTTAAACACGAGCAAAATCTGAGATGCTCTGCCTATTTCGGGCAGAAGTTGCGTTGCTGGTTGGTTGCAAATTCTATGCCTGAAGGGTTCTGTGGAAATTCCTGGCTTCGTGCAGGACTGGCGGCAGCTGACCAGCACACAACCATAGAGCTGGAATCAAAAAGACTGCAGAGGGTTGATCGCAGGATGTCCCTGGTTTCCCAGTGCTTAAGACCCAAGGGCTTGCTGTTGATGTTCATGGTCAAGATGGTTGATGTTGGTTGATTCATTGATAAACTCGTTGTTTTTTGAGGTTTTTGTGTTTGGTCATGGGGGTGGGGCTCGTATTGTCATCAGTGACATGGGAATTTTGATTGAACCATGACCGAATCCCAGTGCTAGGGCACTTCTGCAGATCAGATCTGACAAAGTGCAGGCCGACTTCCAAGCCTAGATGATGAATTTGACCCGTTGATTGGGAGTGTCCTAAGAAGATGAGCAACTTCTGGATACTTTAGCGGTTCCTCATTGAGAAATATACATAGGTGCTCAGATTCATTACTGGCAGGAAATTGTCAATGTTCTTTCTTGCAAGTTGTACATCTATCCATGCCTGAAAGTACCCAACTACACCCCACCGAAAAAATCGCTGAACCAGTACCTACATTTCTAGCTACGAATTGACCCAAGTTTGGGGATGCCTATGCTTTGTATGCTTTGCGATCTAACAAAAAAAGTGTGTTTAGCCACTTGCCTTCCCGGGATCCGATGGTAGTCCTTTCGCATCCGCAGCTTGAAGGCGCAAGAAGCCTTGAAAGCGGCGCAAGTTGCTCGCGTCGGGGCATCCAAAACTTCTTTGAGGTCAAACTTGGACATGCCTCACTTGGTGAAAAGAAAACAAAAAGAAATTGTTTTTTTTTGTTCATTTATTTTTTGAAGCGAATTCAAGCTTGTCATGGAATGTTACTTGGTTGCCCACCAGACACCTGAATTCTTCTAGGCAAATGCACCACATGTCATTGCTCAGCCGCCCAGGCAGAAGCGGCTGTCACACCAAGTCTGTGGGACGCCTTGGCTGTTGGAACAGGCGTCAGCGGATGATATGATTGCCTTAAACATTGTGAGACATGTGCTAGGGAGGTTCCATATGAAAATTGTTGTTCAAACACACCAACAGAGCTATGTCCAAAGGTAGGGAAGTGCTAAACAGGTTGCTGTTGACGAAGACCTGCCAAGGTCTTGGACGCAGAAATGGTCCACGATTGCGCCACCAAAGGCGCGGACACCAGTGCAGTAGGCCACTTCCACCGGTGAAGCTTGTCCATTCTATGAATGTGACACCTCTCATGTGTTTTGCATGCCCAAACCTCCCGACCAGGATGCTTTGGGATACTGTAGGTCCTGTGCATTTTTTCTAGCCATTCAATGGTGAATGTTGATGAAGTTCAAAGGGGAAAGCGGGAGTTCCAATACAGTCGGCATTCGAGCTGAGCTTGGCCCCACAAAGCTTGCCCATCATTTTTGACTTGGGGCATCCAATGGGCGCGCACATTCAATCATTCCATGCATAAGCTGCCCAGAAATACTATTTGGTCTCTTCGTTATGTTTGCACAGATGCTGCCCGTGAAATCTTCCGAAGTTTGTTGCACAGCAGAGTTTGTTGAGGCAGCCGAGGGTGAAATCTTTGCAGTGCGCCTGGCAGAGTGTGGCACCCAGCATCACACAGTGGTTGTTTTGGGTGTCGCTGGTAGCTGAGGACGGGTCCTTCGTTGTACTCCCTGTGGGACTTCATCGATGCGATGCAGCCAGATGCCTCAGATCAAAGATGAGATGTGCACAGAACAACAAAGAGATCCTCCCAATGTACCCTGAGCCTGAGAATGTCGCGGACATTTCTCTCCTAACTCTGCATTTGTTACGCACTTCATTCCTTCCCTGAGTCGGACATTGTCGTCATCTCGTTGCTGATGCATCCCAGGCACGGCTTGGTGGACAGAACGCGCGGGAGCTACGTGCCTTGGACGGATGTGGGTTGAATAACAGCCAAGAGGCATGACATGTGCACCAAACAACATGGGTTTTGCTTGCTTTTCTATGTGGAAGTATACATCAAGCAATGCACTATCGCAATAATGATATCAGTCAAGCAGCAGTGCATGGATAGATACGATGTTGTATCATGTTACGGACATGTGACTTCAGTGCTGGACCTGAGATATGTAGTTGACAATATGCTGTGATATGTCTCTGCGTGGGTGTTTGTGTTATTTGTTTTTTCTCCGTTTCTATGCTATGTTGTGTATGTAGGTGTTGATGTGATCCCATGTCCGGTGGCGTAGTGCAGTCTCAGCCAATGCAACATAGCACAAGACTCTCATGTACTATCACGCAAGAGAATGGAATGTAGTGCTAGTGAACGTCATGTAGTGTTGTGAATAGTTTGCAAGCTGATGCAAGTATGTTATGCAAGCTAGGTCAAGCATGGATGTAATGCTAGTACTGTAGGCAGCGTATGTGATTTTATGTCATGTGATGGATGTTTGCAGGGAGGTGTGCAGGGATGGAGATTTGATATATGAATGTACGCTAGGAAAATTAGCACGCATGAACGAGCATGAGAACGTGTGTACGCGTGTATGGGTGTTATTCTTATTGACCATGTCTAGCACCCTATTGATCTTATTGTTCGATCGCCAATGTATCCATGATACCAATGTTTCTATACTTATGTCCACAGTTTCAGTGCTTCCAATGATGATCCACAAGACTGCTGTTTTTCGATGGAACCCATTTGAGTTTGGATCCACCCACTGCATGGCCCCAAATGTCATCCATTCAGCATTATTTTTGTTTGGTAAATGTATTTCCATGCTATATGCAAGCGGCATACTTCGACAACCTTCAGAAACGATTTAGTTTGTGTAGCCCTTAGGCAAAAGCCATTTCGATCTTATTGCCCCTCACAGGTGCCAAAGCATGCACTCGAAGTGGCTTTTGTGCGTTTGGAAGCTCAGCGATGAACACCTGAGTTACTACCTCAAGCCCCAACTCACTGAATTCATCCGGTTGGAAATCGTTACAACGACAAGAAGGGGCTCCACTGCATGTTGGAAGTTGCTGGGTGTCTTACAGGGTTGGGTTCAACTGCATACTGGACTTTTTTTGTTTTTGCTTACCTATGTCAACACCAGGTGGTTTTTGTCTTGCACAAATATTGTTGAATATAACCAGAAATTTCGTCATTGCTTGCCGGAGCTCATTGACTGGTGTCAAACAGTCAACAGACATCATTGCATTTGATGTGTTGAATGTCTATACATCATTGCATTCTATTTTTGTTATGCTTAAGTTTGCAACGAAAAAAACATCCTCAGCACTCAGCAGTCAACTGGTTGAGGTTCTGCTGCCGACCACTTGCTGCTTTGTACCCAAGATGACAAGGCAGCGCTGCGGGGATACAGTTCTGATATAAGTGTTCTTGAAGTACCAGGATGTGCATGTGGAGTCCTGCAGTCCATATATCAGACTAAGCTTCGTCTTTGGAGGATCATGGGAGATGGAGTGCTGATGGTCAACATGAGCGTGCCTGGTCAGGGCTTTGTTCATCTGCCAGCACCGCTCACTGTGAGTTGCACTCTCAGTCTGATGTTTGTTTGTTCGTTGAACAACTTGACAACAGTCCAGTTTGATGTCAGGGTCCTCTCGTTTTGAAAGTTGGCTTTTGATGAAAATCCAAACGAAAGCAGTACTCATTGGAAGACTGGAAGACAATCTGTTGAGACTTTGCTTTTGTTTGGTTGCCATGTTTTGAACGATAAAAAAGTTTGGTTGCTTTTTGTGGTGCCAAGGCACTGGTTTGTCGTTGGAGGCCTTGTGGCCAGTGCATGGTTTGACGAGACTTGGCGGCAGGGCGTTGAGGCCCCGGTGGGCATCCCATTTCCCACGTGACTGCTGCCTGAGGTTGCGCTTGGAAGGTCAAACCTTCCCTTTCTTATTGCACCTTGCAGCTACCAACAAGAGGCTGCTTGGTTCACCATAAAATTGTGCGAACTGATGAAGATTGCGAAGTCTCCGCAGCTTTCACTCCAATCTTCCTCCAGGCCATGGCAATTCCGTGGCATGGGTTTGCATGCTAGAAGCCCAGCAGGTCTCAACTCAGATCTGGATCACCACTTTGGCATCGTGAAACATCTTGAAGCAGATGGCATCACTTAACATCTTGAAACCAGACTATCAGTTTTAAGATGATCGTCTTCACCATGCGTTCACTGGTTTATGTCTTCATTCAGAGTCACCTCGCACAGTTTCGGCCTTTTGCAGCCTCTAAGGCTGTCAGTTATCAGACGCCATGGAATCCCCTGGAGTATGGCGACGTTCTTTGGGCCAGCGAGGCTCAGGCACAGCACAGTCATCACAGTTTGATGTCAATCCGCAATCGCAGAATGATGAGACCATGATGTTAGTAATTTTTAGTGCCTATGTTTTGTATGTGTCTGCTGGAACGGCCCAAATTGCGGCATTTCAGGCACTTGTCATCTTTCTTTTGTCTATAGGGTTTTTTCCCCTTCCAAGAAGGGTTTTACCCTAGCACCAATGTATGTCTCACTGTTTTGTTGCACAGAGAGCAGGCCTCCTTTGTGTTGCGGTTTGCTCATCTCAACATTTCTCTGACCATTGTGACGGTCTTTCCATACGGCTTACATGTGCACACGCCTCAGGATACTCTGCTGCTGGTGCCACTCCTGATGGTCTTGTCAGATCTGGTCCTGGACGGCAAGGGATTTGGCGGAGCACGGGAAGAAATGGGCAAAAAGCGGCCAGCACACGTCACATTGCGCAGAGGAGGCAACCAAAAAGCCAAGTAGAAGTCGAACAACATGTTGGCTCTACTGGGGTTGCCTCACATCTAATTCAGGTTCCCAACTTGCGATGGTTTCGGCATTGGTGTTGGGTCACTGCATTTTTTTCCCTCACGCTGTCCCTTGCACACCTACATCTAGCCAGGAAACGTTTTTGTTGGCTTCCTTTGGTCGGTGTTTTTGGTGGGATTCGCTCAATGCACCAGCACATTCACTGGGAAGGGTTTATGATGTGGTAGATCATGGATTGCGCACAGGCACAGACTCTCCTGTGCCGCATGCACTTAATCCAGCAAGCACGAAAACAACTGTTGCCAACGCAGCTGGAAGCGGAGTGCACAAAGTCAAGCTCCACCACAATGCATTCCTGGCCAGTGGGATGATGCAAGGCAACTCAAAAAATAGCATATAATTTATGTCGCCCAAATTTTCGAAAAAGAAATGCTGGCATGGATGCCACTTCAAGCAAGAAGTAAAGGTTCTCTACAAAATCAACTTCTCCTGTTTGCAAAAAGTATGTGAAATGCAAACCATCAACTCCCATGACAAGAAAGGCGGCTGACAATCATGCAACATCATGTGAGCGATCCTGCTTGATGCTGGGCAAACCCCCCGGTGGAGCCAACATGTTGAACGCGTCGTACACCGTTCGATTCGATTCCAGAATTGCCTGAGAGCAGGACACTTCTTTGTCACTGGGACCCTTCGAGCCGCTCTGTTGCTTGGCAAAGCTTCAAGGGGAAGGTAAAGAAACAAGAAATGACGATGATGATGATGATGATGATGATGATGATGAGGATGAGGATGAGGATGAGGATGATGAGGATGAGGATGATGATGATGAGGATGATGAGGATACGGATGATGAGGATGATGATGATGATGATAATGACGATGATGAGGAGGATGATGAGGATGAGGATGAGGATGATGATGAGGATCATGAGGATGAGGATGAGGATGATGAGGATGACGATGAGGATGACAATGAGCATGAGGATGAGGATGAGGAGGAGGAGGAGGATGATGAGGATGATGATGAGGATGATGAGGATGAGGATGAGGATGATAATGAGGATCATGATGATGATGATGATGATGATGATGATGATGATGATGATGATGATGATGGCGATGATGATGATGATGATGATGATGATGATGATGATGATGATGATGATGACGATGATGAGGATGATGAGGATGAGGATGACGATGATGATGAGGAGGAGGAAGATGAGGATGATGAGGAGGATGATGATGAGGATGATGAGGATGAGGATGATGATGAGGAGGAGGAGGATGATGATGAGGATGATGATGATGAGGATGATGATGATGATGATGATGATGAGGATGATGAGGATGAGAATGAGGATGATGATGATGAGGATGATGATGATGAGGAGGATGATGAGGATTAGGATGATGATGATGATGATGAGGATGATGATGATGATGATGACGATGATGATGAGGATGAGGATGATGAGGATGAGGATGATGATGATGATGAGGATGATGAGGGTAAGGATGATGAGGATGATGATGATGATGATAATGACGATGATGAGGAGGATGATGAGGATGAGGATGAGGATGATGAGGATGAGGATGATGAGGATGAGGATGACGATGATGATGGGGACCAGGATGATGATGATGAGGATGATGATGATGAGGATGATGAGGATGATGAGAATGATGATGATGATGATGATGATGATGATGATGATGATGATGGCGATGATGTTGATGACGATGATGAGGATGATGAGGATGAGGATGACGATGATGATGGGGACCAGGATGATGATGATGAGGATGATGATGATGAGGATGATGAGGATGAGGATGACGATGATGATGGGGACCAGGATGATGATGATGAGGATGATGATGATGAGGATGATGAGGATGAGGATGAGGATGATGATGATGATGATGATGATGAGGATGATGAGGATGATGATGATGATGATGATGATGATGACGAGGATGGTCAGGATGATGAGGATGATGATGAGGATGAGGATGAGGATGAGGATGATGATGAGGATGAGGATGAGGATGAGGATGATGATGAGGAGGAGGATTATGATGAGGATGATGAGGATGAGGAGGATGAGGATGATGAGGATTAGGATGATGATGAGGAGGAGGAGGAGGAGGATGAGGAGGAGGAGGAGGAGGGGGATGATGATGAGGATGATCAGGATGATGAGGATGAGGATGATGATGATGATGATGATGATGATGAGGAGGAGGAGGATGATCCGGATGATGAAAATGATGATGATGATGATGATGAGGATGATGAGGATGATGAGGATGATGAGGATGATGAGGATGATGAGGATGATGAGGATGATGAGGATGATGAGGATGATGAGGATGATGAGGATGATGAGGATGATGAGGATGATGAGGATGATGAGGATGATGAGGATGATGAGGATGATGAGGATGATGAGGATGATGAGGATGATGAGGATGATGATGATGATGAGGATGATCAGGATGATGAAAATGATGATGATGATGATGATGATGATGAGGAGGAGGATGATCCGGATGATGAAAATGATGATGATGATGATGCTGATGATGAGGATGATGATGATGATGAGGATGATCAGGATGATGAAAATGATGATGATGATGATGATGAGGATGATGATGAGGATGATGAGGATGATGAGGATGATGATGATGATGATGATGATGATGTATTTTGCGGGTGCGCTGCTGGTGGTGATGCCGCCTCTCAAGAGTCTGTTGGAGGTGACCTGGGACAGCATGCCCCAATGCTTGGGAGCAGGCGGGGTTTTTTTTGGGATTACTTTACACATATTTTTTTGATGCGGACATTGTTTTTGCATACATTGGCGCACACATACACGTGCTTTTCTGTAAATGCACAACTATCGGTGGAAACATATATGACTCAGTTTCAAAAATTCGATGTTGCTTGAAGCCTTTGAAGTAAATTTGTCATGTCCAATTTTTTGTCGACAAGCCGCTTCCTGTGATTAGATTGTCGAAGATCTCAGCGAATCAATTGGGACCAGACAAGTGGCAGGCAGCTGCCAGTAGCATCTGCGAGTCTGGCAATGCTGCAAGCTGTGCTTTTCAACGACGTCGGGCGGCCTGGTCATTTGACACCTTTGTCCATATATGCATGAAATGTGTTTTGCTCAGTGGTTTTTGTATGTTCCAAAGCTCTGGGCGTTTCCTCGTGCCGAGGTGAAAATGTGGCCAGTGTCCCTACCAGCTCCAGCACGTGCGCGTTGGGTTTCCCAGAATCGAAGTTCTTATGACAGGAAGCGCTTGATGTTGTGAAGTCACGAAACGGAGTAAAGCCCAGCTTCAGCTCACACTCTGAGCCACTGCTCTCCACTCTTGGGACAACTGAGCTCCCATAGGTTACGATTTTGCGCTGCGGTACTTGAAGCTGGCCTGTCAGAAGGTGGAGGTGCACGTCACCGCCTCACCTCACAACAGTGACCGCAGAGTGTGATGCCAGGAGCATTGCGACTTGCCCGGCGTGAAATCCTCAGAGATTCTGAAAAAGAATCTGGGGAGAACGGAAGCGAAGGACACAGGGTACAGACCTCGAGATGATCACAACTGGATCGTGAGATAGGACCTGCATCCATTGGAAATGACAGCCTTGTTAACATCTTGTACGTCATACTTTGTTCCTTGACTTTGTTCCTTGACTATGTCCCTGTATGAGACTGTTCGAATTTGTTCGCGTTTCTGCCAGACTGGGGTGCTCTTAGGTGCTCATTGTTTTCACTGCAGTGCCGAGCCTCGTTGCAAGGCTGAAGCATTGAGACCTGACATCTTGGGACGGTGCTTGGAGGCACGCGAACAACCAGTTTTCAAGGCTGCGAATTTGCAATCGTGGAGAAAAATGAGAGTTTCGTGTGACAGGCGTTGGAGAAAGTGCCGGATGATGGCAATGGGAGTGGCGACCACAGATTTTCGGTCTGCTTGCAGAAGTGACGACAGTTGTTGCCCAGGTGGAGGAACACCGGCGCGGGGAGTTCTGGATGTGGCGTGCAGCGGCTTCGCAGCCACTTGGGCAAAAGCAGCAGGGTGTGCACTCTGTTGGAGTTGTCTGTCGTGCCTTTGCGCGGCCTCCGCAAGATGAGGATCGCGTGAAGAGAATGGAGCTGTCAGCTCTTTCAGTTCCGTTGAAGGGGTGCACTGCTGGGATCTTGATGGACCCATTGGGACAGAGTGAAGTTTGCTCGTTCGAGTCATTATTTTTAGTCAATGTGAAAACATCAGTTTGATACACAGAAATATTTTTACTTGGGCTGAGGTTCTTGACAAGACTGTTCAGGAGCAGCCATCTGACGTTGTGTTCAGCAGCAATGGAAGAACACACTACATGCATCTGTGATCTTGGACAGTGGTTTTAGGTACAGTTGGTAGTGATTTACTGTGCGATCAGGAATTATTGCAGCTTTGGCCAAAATTTCTTTTAAAATAATTTATTAAAAAATTAAATAAAATATATTTAAACAAAATTTAAAAAAATAAGTATTATTTTTAATTATGTTCTTAATGAAATTAAGATTAAATAGATGTTATAGTAAATTAATTAAGTGAAATTTTATAGTAATAAAATTAGATGTTTTAAAATTAAATATAAATATAAATTTTTATTAAAATAATAGATATTATAGTAATAAATTATTTTTATTGAAATTATAGAGAAAAAAACTAAGTAAAATAAAAACAATGATATAGAGAAGATGTGGAGTAAAGAAGATGTGAAGTGGGAAGATGGAGAGTAAAAAAAATATAAAATAAAAAAAAAATAAAATTATTTAGAGATAAAGTATAAAATATATAGAGAAAAAACAGATATGAAATTAATAAGATATAGAATTAGTAAAATTTAAATTAAAAAAATAAAAAATTAATAAAGTATAAATTAGAAAATTTATTGGGTAATTTTTTGATAAATATTTTTAATTATAAGGGTAAAATATATATTTATTTATTTAAATAAGATTATTTTTTTTTTTCGGAAATTAAATTTTAGGTTTAATATTTAAAAAAAAATATTTTTATTTTTTTTTAAGAGTAAATTGGCCTCCTTGAGATGTAGGAAAAATAAAGAGTAGGAATAATATAAAATACAAAAAAAAAAGAAAATGTAGGATAAAGAAGATATAAAGTAGTGAAGATATAGAGTAGAGAAGATGTAGAATTAATAAGATGTAGAATAGAGGAAAAATAGGATAGAAAAAATGTAGTATAAAAAATATAAAATTAATATAATATAGGATTAATAAAATAATAAAAAAAATAATTAAATAAAAAATATATAATGAAAAAGATATAAAATTAATAAGTTATAAAGTAAATAAGATGTAGGGTTTATTATATGTATAATTAATAAAATAAAAAATAAAGAAAATATAGAATAATAAGATTTAAAATTATTAAGAAATAATATTAATAATTTACAAAATTAATGAAAATAAATATTAAAATTATAAAATAAAAAAAATATTAAGAAAAAAAAAAAATATATACATAATTTAAAAAAATAATAAAAATTAATTATTAAAAAATTTAAAAAAAAATAATAATAATTAAATTATTTTATTTCGAATAATTCCTACCATGTTATGTTATTACCGCTTGTTAGCTCTACTTTTATCTGACATTCTTTCCGACATACCTTCTGACATTCTTTCTGACAAATACTCTGACATTCTCTCTGGCATACCTTTTGACATTCTTTTTGACATCCTTTCTGGTACATCTTCTGACATTCTTTTTGATAACTTTCTACTCGGACATTTTTTTTGGCAAATCTTTTAACACTTTCTGACATCTTTTTTGACAATCTTTTTGACATATTTTTTGATATTTTTCTTCTGCCAATCTCGTTGATATATTTTTTCTGGCATATCTTTTGCCATTCTTTCTGACATATTTTCTGCCATTTTTTTTGGCATATCTTCTGTCATTCTCTCTGGCATTCTTTCTGACATATCTTCTGACATATCTTTTGACATTCTCTCTGACATTCTTTGTGGCATATCTTTTGATATTTTTTCTGACCTATATTCTGAGATATCTTCTGACATTCTCTCTGACATTCTGTCTGACATCTCTTCTGACATTCTTTCTGACATATCTTCTGACATTCTCTTTGACATTCTTTCTGACATATCTTCTGACATTCTTTCTGACATTCTCTCTGACATTCTTTCTGGCGTATCTTTTGACATTCTTTCTGACATCTCTTCTGACGTTCTTTCTGATGTATCTTGTGACGTTCTTTCTGACATATCTTGTGACATTTTCTCTGACATATCTTCTGACATTCTTTCTGACATATCTTTTGCCATTCTCACTGACATTCTTTCTGACACATCTTTTGATATTCTTTCTCATATCTTTTCTGACATCTTTGAGGTCCGGCAGCAAACACTCGGCGGGAATGGCCGCGGTTGAGGTCCGGCAGCAAACACTTGGCGTGGATGGCCGCGGTTGAGATCCGGTAGCAAATACTCGGTGTGGATGGCCGCAGTTGAGGTCCGGCAGCAAACGCTCGGCGTGGAGGCTCGTGGTTGAGGTCCGGCAGCAAACACTCGGCGTTGGCGGCTCGTAGTTGAGGTCCGGCAACAAACACTCCGCGTGAATGGTCGTGGTTGAGGTCCGGCGAGGAGCAGGAGAAAGAGAAGGAGAAGCAGAAATCAGCTATCATAAGATCTAAGAACCCTTACCTAACAAATGAGAAATTATGATAAAATAAAACAAATAATTTGGAAATTAAAGAAATAAACTTTTTTTTACTTTAACAAAAAAAAATAATTTTTTTTTTTCAAAAATAATAAAATTTAAAATAGT
>VSDK01023110.1:306026-358874 GCA_009767595.1 Symbiodinium kawagutii
ATTTATAATCTAAAATATCTTATTTTTAAATTTAATAATATTTTACATAATAATTTTAAATAATATTTTATAAATTCTCAAATATAAATATCGGAAAAAAAATAATACCAAAATACCCATAAATATACCTACCTTATTTTAATACCTAATTTTTATTTATTATAAATTTTTACTTTTTTATTTATAAAATTACATTATTTCTATTCATCTAATATATAATTTAAAATTTATTATAATTAATATTATCTATAATTTAAATATTTTATTAAAAATATAAATTAATTTTTATATTATTACCTTTATTTATAATTAATTATTAATATTTTTTTTTTTAATCTTTTTTATAATTTTATTTTAATATTTTTAATTTAATTTCATATAAATAGAACATTATTCTAAAATTTTTTAATAATTTAAAAATTAAATTAATAAAATAATTAAAAAAAAACTTTATTTATTCCTTTCCAGATTAATAAAAAAAATAAAAATATTTTTTTTTTTTAAATATAAATAATTAAAAATTATTTTCCTTAAAAAAAAAAAAAATAATTTAAATTTAATTTTAAAAATAAAATTTAATATAAAAAATTAAAAAAATTTAATATAATAAAATTAAAAATTTTTAAAATTTAATATATATTAATTTTTAATTAAACTAAATTTAAATAAAATAATATTAAAATTAAATAATTTAAAAAAAAAAAAATTAAAAAACATTTTAAATATAAAATATAATATTTTTAAATATAAAAAAATAAGATTTATAATATAACCTTTTTTATAATTTTAAACTTTATTTTTTTAATTATTATTTTTTTAATTTTTATTTCTTTAACTATTACAATTTTAATTATTTAAATTTTTCAATATTTTAATTTTTATAATTTTAATTTTTTAATATTTTAATTATTATAATTTTAATTTTATAATATTTTAGCTATTATAATTTTAATTTTCCAATATTTTAATTATTATAATTTTAACTTTTTAATACTTTAACTTTAAAACTTTAACTTTCTAATACTATCACTATCATAACTTTAGCTTCCAATATCGTAATTATTATAACTAAAGGGAGGTAATGAAAAAAAATATTAGCCGTCTGGTCTTCCTGCCCGAGCTGTGCCGGGGGCGAGATGGAAGCATGCACATATGGCGCTGCTTCGGCAAATAAAATACATTTATACAGATGGAAAACAAAAATATCAAAGATTACAAGATATCGAACTAAATTTTAAGAAATTTTACGTAAGTCCGCGATACCGAGGATTACAGCTTTGACCAAAGTCCACTTGGAGCTAAGGCATCCTGTAATCTGGGTCTGCTTGAAGTGGCAAGGAACTTATTTTATATTAAATGCAAATTTATGACCTCCAAAAATATCAGGTAACGATTACCTTGGATACCACGCTGTGAAACGTCTGGTGCATCATTGCTGCATCATTGCTGTGAAATGTACTCACAGCCACTTGCAAACAACCTGCTGTTTTCTCCACACAGCCTCTCACAGCATCACTCTGTCCACAGTGTTTGCATCATCCATTCACCGCTATCGCTTTCCAAGAGCGGCTGCCTGCCGATGCGAAAAACCCTCAAACTTCGATTTGTCCAAAACCACATCCCAAAATCACTCATGTCTTAGCACTGGCTCATAGCCATATCATGCCATATGCGGAAAATGGATGCATAATGCTGTCCTGTGGAAGCAGCTCGGAAACGGGGGGGAAGACTTGCGAGCATGGGATGCTGCTGCCCCTCCTGCATGCAACGCAATTAAACTTGTAGAACTACACATCAAGGGTCAGGGGAAACTGAGCCAGGGTGAATGTAATATGGATTATGGTCCTGGATTCCAAAAATGGGATTCATCAACCTCAACATTGACAATATAAGACAAGGATGATTATAAACAGACCCATAGCTGACCATCTCCTTCAGTAGCGGTTGGTCGATCGTTCACCAAGCGCACATGTCACCAGCCAGCAGCTTCAAGGAAGTCCTCAGCTGGAAAAAACAGCGGTGGACCGGCACCCTAAAACGAATACCCTGCCCATGGGTTGCCACACTGTTTGGGCACAAGAGATTCCCACATTGATGGTGATAGGAATCTTCTTAGTGATAGGATTGTCCACTTTCCACATCAGATTATTGATGTTTTGCATATTTCTTAATTAGAGATTGTAGGTGCCCTCATTTCATTAAGATTACTTTGACAAAGAGCTAGAATATCATGGCTGCTGCACCTTGGAGCAGTATGGAGTAAACCACCGGTGGGTACTAGCCAGCAGTAAGTATGGAAAAGTTAATTGTGGACATGGGTATTCAACATACTTGGGGCTGCCCCCTGGTTTACCACCAAAGCGAAGAACGTGGTTCATGGGAAAGACCCACGCTCTTTATGGGTACATCGGTCCGTTACAGATACTGCCTTACATGATTTCAATTTCATCGTGATGCTCCCTGGCCTGCAAGAAAGGAAATGGGAAAAGTTGAAGCCGTCACCCCTCTCAAACTGCCTCATTGCAAGCCATTCTTGTCACATCAACGGTGCCCATGTCACATCATGTCGCACATACAAAAAAAATCCACAACCATGCGCTCTTTAGGCCCGTGCAAGCCACCTAAGACTCGCAGTGTCGAACTCAAGATGACCAGCACCAAGTCACTCAAGTCACTATCCGTAAGTAAAGTTCTTGATAAATTTTGAGATTGAGCTTCACACCCGTTCAAATGGAGCTGTGCATGGAAGATTCCAAAGCTTCTCTCCATCGCACTCCAGGTGCTGAAAGCGACCATGAGATAGAAGACTTGGCTACTGTGAAAATCGATCCGGTGCCTCGACACTGTTGCCTGGCAAGCCAGCGACATTGGAATGAAGGGCCAACAGATGTCAACAAGTGATGCAACCATACATTTGTCAAACTACGCAACGATTGAAAACAGGGCACATCTGATCATCACTGCTCCAGCCATCTTTTGCACGGCGCCGTCAGCGCAAGATGTGACAAATAGCATTGGCCACTTTGGGCCTTCGATAGCACTCACTGATCTTCCGGCCCGGGTGCCAGATCCTTCGCATCAAACCAAAATGTGAATTCTTCCAGGCTGTGATGATCTGCTTGGTCGACCTCTGTGATCAAAGTTTTTTCGACTTCTTCCCCGCATTCTGTAGTGTCCACGTAGCAATTGATGGGAGTTGCAGGCAACTTCTCGTCCACTGGCTTCTCGTCATCGTGAAACTCGAAGAAGAAAGACTTGATTTTTGGCTCGTTCGGAAAAGCTGTGAAGCAATCCTGTGGTGTTGCCATGCGTCGAACATTCTCTTTGGGGCAGCCATCGCCATTGCCCTTCTTCTCCAGAACTTTCTCTGAGACTTTCCATTCCTTGTGCTTCACACAGGAACTCTTTTTCAACTCTTGGAAAGTTGGGGTGCAGTGGGCTGTCTTGCTGAAATCACATGCATTTCTACTTGCTTCGAATAAGGAAGTGGCTCGGCTTTGAGAGTCAGATTGGGTGATGTTTGTCTGCTTGAACCACTGCTTCTCAAGAGCCTCAGCTCGAATGTGTGGGTGCTCCTCCATGACTTGTGAGGCTACCGGGCCATTGGGCTTTGGAGGCTGCTGACTTTGTGCATAATACCTGCCCAGCTCGGACTTCACACCTTTTTCCGTCCAGAGCAACAGCGGGCCCTGTCCAATGTACGGCTCCCCGACGTCAGTGCTGTTCTTCAACGGCTTGATGTCGGTGGCGGAGACCTGCTTGGCCTGGTCAGGGGTCAGCACTGAATTGCACATTGCTTCCCGTGGTGAGCTACTGAGCACGTTGAATTCGGTGCAGCATTCCTCGAGCCACGTGACCTTCTCAGCTTTGGTGAAGAAAGGCCACGCCATGCAGGACTTCCCATTGTACTGGCAAGACTCCGCACAGCAGCCCAAGACGTCAGCCTCCACTTGCCGCACGACACGGTCGGCGCAAGTTTCTTCGTAGGGCGCTCCCTTCTGGTCGATATCATTCTCGATCTGACGTCGGACTGTCTCATTTGTCATTCTCTCCACCAAAGTTCCACATTCGTCTTTATACACATGTTGGAGGTGGTGGTGGACAGCCGTGCCCGGCACCAGCGGATCCAAACGGCCGTAGCCGTGGTGGTCTGCCTTGGAGGTGTCGTTGAGGTCCTTCAGCCACTTCTGCCCTGGCGGAGCCAGGCCTTCTGCCACCACTTGCTCGCACATGTCGGGGGTCAACTGTGGATAATGATGCAAATCCATTAGGAATGCGTTTCTCCAGAAGGCTTTGCACAAGTTCAATGCGGCAACCTTCACAGGAGCTGCCGGCCTCAACCCGTTGAGGGCTTTTGCAAGAAGGCATTTGCATCCTTTCTTGGCAGGTTCCAAGGGAAAGGCGGCCTTGGAGCCCCAGGGCACTCCACAGAGCGCGTGGGGAAACCTGCCTCCGCAACTGCAGATCCACTGTCCCTTGTGCCAGAGTTGATCAGCGTTGTACCTCTTGCTGCATTCGCTCTCCTGACACTTGCATTGAGGAGATGTCTCCTTTGTTAGACCGAACTCCACTTTGCCCCTGTCTGCTTCTGTGCAGTGTTCATTTGCAACGAGGCTCCAGTATGTACTTCCGGATATGCCCCAATTGCACCTGCAATGGTTTTGCCATGCGTTTCTCGCATTGCGCCTCTCGCATTCGTTGCCATCGGCTGCCTCGTTTTCCTCGCACCTGCATTGAGGAGAGGTCTGCTTCGAGAGACTGAACTCCCATTGGCCCCTGTCTGCTTCTGCGCAGTACTCATTTGCAATGAAGCCATGACCGCACTTGCAGGTGCTCTTTGATCGAAAGACCTTCTTCGCCCAGCTGCCAATTGTTGTGTGCGCATTGCGCTTTCCGCATCCATTTCCACTGGCACATGCATTCAGAAGACGTCTCCTTTTTTAGACTGAACTCATCTTTGCCAATATCTGCTTTCGCACAATGTTCATTTGCAATGAAGCCATGACCGCACTTGCAGGTGCTCTTTGATCGAAAGACCTTCTTCGCCCAGCTACCAATTGTTGTGTGCGCATTGCGCTTTCCGCATCCATTTCCACTGGCACATGCATTCAGAAGACGTCTCCTTTTTTAGACTGAACTCATCTTTGCCAATATCTGCTTTCGCACAATGTTCATTTGCAATGAAGCCATGACCGCACTTGCAGGTGCTCTTTGATCGAAAGACCTTCTTCGCCCAGCTACCAATTGTTGTGTGCGCATTGCGCTTTCCGCATCCATTTCCACTGGCACATGCATTCAGAAGACGTCTCCTTTTTTAGACTGAACTCATCTTTGCCAATATCTGCTTTCGCACAATGTTCATTTGCAATGAAGCCATGACCGCACTTGCAGGTGCTCTTTGATCGAAAGACCTTCTTCGCCCAGCTACCAATTGTTGTGTGCGCATTGCGCTTTCCGCATCCATCGCCGCTGACTGCCTGGTGCGCACCTAGTGCTGCATCTCCTTCCAGCATCGGCATCGAGCTCAGCATAGGGCGAGCAGCCTCCGCAAGGCCCAACATGAAGGGGAGGACACAAATGGACCTCATCAGACTACTTGGAATTGGCCGGTTGCCGACCGCAGGATGTAGAGATAGAAGGCGTTGTTGCCAGCTGAGAGCCCCAAAAAGCCAGAAGTGCCACATGAAACGGCATAGATTCGAGTCACATCGTGCAGCGACACTGAACTGCAATCCAAGGATGTCCAAGGATGCTTCACGGGATGCACAAACACCAGAAAACTCCATCATCAAAATGCAAGGAAATCATAGTAAGCAACGGCAAATTATTTCCCACCAAATGAAAATGCGAATGGAAGGGATTGCTGGAGCACGGCTGAACTCAGCGACGAACCTGCCTAAAGGTTGAGATGAGCTGCTCCATCACAGTCTTCATCGTCCGTTGCGGTCCTTACGAGTCAAGGTTGCACTTGACCGATATTGATCCGGATGGAGCGGAAACCAAGAAAAAAAGGAAATATTCAAAACAGAATATTTTCGGAAACGAAATGTGTAGGTCAGATTTCAACAGTCAATGATTTCTGCAATCGTGTATCGTCAGCACGCACGTGCAATGCCAATGTACCTCAATCATTCAAACGTAATCCAGCTCCTTTCTACAACTTCAAATGCGAACCAAAAATCATCCCGGCAAGAGACCCCAAACAGTGTGGTGGGTAGGAAAAGGACACAATATGATTTACAAATGAGAGTGCCCATATAAGAACACCAATAGGAGAAACACAAATGAAAGCACATAGGAGCGTGCAAATGACGGGTGCAGGATCAAAAAAATAAAGAGGGATCAAAAAAAAATAATGGATAAACATCAAAAAATAAATAAACAGAGATCAAAAACGCAAATGCTGGCGGATTGCTGGAATTGTCCAAGATATCAGCTCCCGGGAGCCCGATCAAAAAAAACATAGAAATGGCAGCTGCAGTATTGGGGACTATAGTGCAGATTGCGTAGCAGGCGCGGCGCGGGAGGGGGGGATCGGGGGGGGGGGCGCAGGGCTTCCCCCCGACGTGCGTCGCAAAAGTGCTTCCCCCCGAAGTGCGTCGCAAAGACAGTGATGGCACATGGTGGCGATGATGGCTATCATGATGATGGTGATGATGATGATCACGACTTTGACAATGATACTGCTGATGATAGCCAAAGTGATTGCGATGATTGTTCCCTCCTTAATGATGATCACGACTTGGACAATGATAATGTTGATGATAGTCACGGTGATTATGATAATTCTTCCCTCCTTGCTTCCTTGATTCCTTCCTTCCTTCCTTGCTTCCTTCCTTCCTTGATTCCTTCCTTCCTTGCTTCCTTCCTTCCTTCCTTGATTCCTTCCTTCCTTCCTTCCTTGCTTCCTTCCTTCCTTGCTTCCTTCCTTGATTCCTTCATTGATTCCTTCATTGATTCCTTCCTTCCTTTTTCCTTTTCCTCTTTTTTTTTTGTTGATCCCTATTAATTTTTTTAAAGCCTATTTATTTTTTTGATCCATATCCCGCAGATGACAGCATGTAGGAGCACACAGGTGAGAGCAAATAGGAGCGCACATATGAGAGCTCACGTAAGAGAGCACATACAAGTCCACATATAAGGCACAGCTATGACAACACACATATCAGATCACAAGTGTGACAGCACAAACGTGAGATCATAAATGTGATACGGTGAGACTCCACAAATGAAAGCATACAAATGAAAACACACATATGATATCAAACGTATGAGAGCACACATTTGAGAGCATCGATATGAGAGAGCACAAATGTGAGAACACGGAAACAGAACGCGCAGCTGAGAATACATAAAAAAACACAAATGTGACAGTATGCAAATATGAGCCTACAAATGAGAGCACGAAAGAGCTCAAATATGAGAGCACAAATGAGAGCATACATTTGAAAGCACATAGGAGCACGCAAATGGGAGCACACATTGTCAAAGCACACATATGAGAGTGAAGAAGGAGAACTTTCGACACAATCTTTTCAACAGAAAAAAACAAAAACCGTGCGCAATCCAATGCTAGCCGACACGCACGAAGTCCGCAAAAGGTTGCGCGAACGAAATCAAAATTTGCACCGGGCGCACGCGAGACGCAAAAAGCAGAGGCATGAAAGGCACCTGAAGTCTCCGTGCCAGGGCGATTTGCGATTTCAAACAGTGATGTTCCACGCAAAAACATTGCGCCTGCCACGAAAAGGGTCCCGGAGGCAAACGAAGTCCTGCACGTGTCCAACGAAAAATGATCTCGCGGAGATCGAATGTGTTGGATCGCTAAAACTGTAGCACGGGGCAAATTTGAGACATGGGAAGGTCACGAACCTTTCGTGGGATGGCGTTTCGTGCTTGGCTGGTTACTGGGTCGGTTCGGTGGTGATGGTCGGTTTTATTGCGCACTTTATCATCGCAGGTGCTGGCACTGTCCTGGAGGTTCCGAGGTGTGCGATGGTCAGTTTCCATGCGTGTGGGATGTTGGTTTTGCGTGGCAGTCGCCGCGTTTCGAGCACATATACTTGCTCCTGTCTTGCAATTGTGACTTTGTGTGGCACGCGTGGTACTTTGAGGACATGTACTCATCCCCGCAAACTTTGCGCAGCGTTAATGGAAAATCAACTTTTCATCACATGTCTTGCAAATGTGACTTTGTATTGCAGGCGTGGTGCTTTCAGTGCGTGTAAATTCGTTGGCCTTGCTGTCTGCAATGTAAATGCTGCAGTAATGGTATCCGAGAGAACAGATTTCGTGGCCCATGCGCGGAGATCGGAAGCGTTGGATCGCTAAACTTGTAGCACAGTGCGGATTTGAGAGATGGGAAGGTCACGAAACATTGTGAATTCTTGCGGAATTGAGCTCCATGCCTGGGTGTTTTGTAGGTCGGTTCGTCGGTCGTTGTCGCTTTATCGTCGCTTTTTGCCGTGGAAGGCGCTCGCGCTGTCCTAGAGGTTTCAAGGTGTGCGATGGTCAGTTTGTATGCGCGTGGTATCTAAGTATGTGCTTTCTGCAAGGTAAATGGAACATCAGGTGATGATAAGATGTCTTGCAATTGTGACTTTGTGTGGCAGTCGTGGCATTTTGGGACATGTACTCATCCTCCACATTGCTTTCCGCAAGGCCACTACAACATCAACTTTTTAATCACATATCTTACAAATGTGACTTTGTATCGCAGGCGGGGTGTGGCTCACGGGGGTTGTGCCACTCAGTGAAGAGTAGCCTGGAGGAGCCGTGTAGCTCACTGCAGGTACACCATCTCAACCAACAAAACCAAAACCACAGAAACATCTGCCCCAGCAACGCGGAGACGATGCAAATACAACCCAGCTCCAACACACAGCCTGCCCCAGGCTGCGAACAAGCACCGTCCCCACACTCCTATGGGCAAAACATTCCCAACCTCCTATAGGATCACATTTCCCTCCTATTGGAAACTTCCATTGGAAACTTCCGCCCCCGCCTCGTGCCAGTTCTACTTGTAAAGCGTCTATAATGGATGAAGTTTGAAGGGGGTCTTTGGAGGTGATTTGGCGATCCCTGGGCAGAGTTTGTACCACAACCACGCTCACGGTAAAACTATCAAGCGCTCCAAATGCTCTGGCGCTTTCCGTCATCATCCGTACACGCCCCTTACATCTAGCATGGATTATGTGTACATCATGGATGATCTTCCAAAAACGCATCCGTAAACGGTCTTTAGATTGCGCATCCGAAAACGGTCTTTAGATTGTGGGCAAATCACCTGTGAAAACTATTGCTAGACTGTTCCAAACCCCTCCATATCCACACATGTCAAGGCCTAAGCTAATTCTCAACAAGTGTCCTGGAAGGCCTCATCTGGGTTACACAACTGACTTTCCAAGACACTGCTTGAAATCGAGCTATCTAATCCCTTCATCTCTATTGATATCGCTGAGCACCTCAAATCTTGCTTCAGAAGCAACAAAGTTTCAGTTTAAGGAAAGTTTAGCTAAAGCAAGGATTCAACATGTTTCAAATTGTTTAGATGTTTCAGGATGTCTAAAGATATTGCAGACTTACTGAGGTTCGCAAATGCCTGCAGAAACCAGCAAGACATGTTGGTGGTATTGCGGTCGCGTGGAGCGCAAAATGTTTTGTATTCTTTGTTTTTGCTTTGCCCTGCTGAATTAGAAAGTAGCCGATGGTCAAACACAAGAAGAAAACACAGGTCAGAAGAAATTTTTGGAAGGCAGTCAATGCGTTCTTGCAAAAGGAGTTGCCCAAAGTCGCAAACAAACAATATGAACAAAATCCTGAAACAATGCATCGGCAGACCAGCTTTTCTCGCAATTTTCCACGCTGACCAACTGCTCTCCGCTTCAATCTGAGACATCTGGAGCTTTCAAAAGTTCAAGAATGTCTTGTTGGACATTTGCGTCACATTCCTCAGCATAGTTTGCAGCCTTCTTCTTTTTTTTGTCCTGCAAGGGCTTGGAACGCAACAGGCAAACAGCGGGTAACTCAAAGACATACGGGACTTCCTGCAACACTGTAGCAGCATACAATTTTGAGCAACAACGGCATGTTCCTAGCAGACCTAGCCTTGCAACAGAACCCAAGGGTCTCGGAAGTCTATTGCCACATCTGTGGAAATTTGCTTTCGTCATGGCATGCAGCATCAACACCACAAATCCCTATGTCGTCTTGTGGAAAAACTTGTCAAGTTGTGCAGCTGTTTGCTTTTGCACCTCAGCGTTTGGGTCAGCTTTGCACTCCATGAGCAACTTCACCACTTCGGGTTCGCATCGGATGACCGCCTCACGAAACAAAAAAATAGATCTTGGAAGGAAGAAATCTTTCCAAAGGAAATACGTGTGGACAAGTCTGGTGAGAGGCCAGTGAGTGGGGTTAGCCGCTGGCCTCCCCAAATGATTCCTTTATACAGATTTCTTGGATCCTCTTGGCGTCCCAAGGGCCCTGCGCCTTCATCAAAGGAGTTTTGCCACCTCTTTTCGTGTCACCTGCGTTGACATCTGCCCCATGCTGACATAGAGCTTGGACGGTCTTGTTGAAGCTGGACAAAGGCACCCGTTTGGTCTCAAACCTTGGGATCAAGACTCAAGACACTCATCCTTTGCAGTTCCAATCGGGTAAAACAACCAGGATCAACCAGGTACTCCTTCAAGGAGGGATTCGGAAACAACTGCCCCTGTTTTCTCAGCAGCCCAGCACATGGGCTTGAAACAGTCGGTGCGACCCAAGCATTGGATTCATTTGGGTCAACACATCGGTGCTTTCCAATTGGATGTAAGGAGAGGTTATTGGTCCACGGCCCACTTCTAGGTCTCTTGCCGTGGTCTTTTAAAACCCAAAAGGAAGCTGGGTGAATTGCTCCTGAAAGCAGCCTGCGCTTGCAAATCCAGGCAAACACTTCTATCTTTTACGGATGTCTTGAATTTTTCTGGAACCAGCGTCCGTTGGTTGGAACATTCCTGACACTCTCTCTCTCTCTCTCTCGTACGCTCAGGGAGACTGCTTCAGTTCTTGGAACAGTTGCTACTCAGATTCGAAGTAAACATCTTCAAACATCTTCAATTTCAAGCTGCTTTCCTGTCACCTCACCCTGCCATAGGAGCCATCCAAAATTTTTCAAATCCATGAACCGCTCCAAGAAGCAATTTCATCATTGCCCTGATTGGGGGTGCCACTGAGCCAAGCGGAGGCTGTCGGCCTGCACAAAGCCGTGAGCAAGAAAGGTTTGCGTGTTCATGGTCCATCAATGCCTGCAGAAATCGCAACACGTCGCATTTAGGTTTCAAAATGGGAGCAGAATTAGTTGGGGGATTTTTTTCCGCCTCTGTGTGGGATTTCTTTTTCGGATTCCGCCTTTGATGACAGTTACAGGGTTCGGGCCATTTTCCCTTCCAGTTCGCATGGTGCTTGGAGGATTTGGGAAGGTTTTCAGATTCGGGGTTTGAATGTGTGGTTGATGGGTGCATGGCTTTAAGATACATGCTTTCAGGTCAGGGGGCGGACTTTTCTGGGGATTTAGGGTATATGTTTTCAGGGGTGACGATTTGAAGGGTTCTGGTTTGAAGGTGTTGAGAATTGTGGTTTTAGGATTGAAGTTTGATGTTTTGAAGTTTATTGATTTAGGGCTACGAATTCATGCTTAAAAGTTTCACAAGTTCTGCTTCTATGACTTTTTGTTTTTAGGGTTGTAGTTGATTGTTTTTAGGTTTATGGCTGTAGGGTTCCAAAGTTGATGTTTTTAAGGTTTTAGGATGCATGGTCCTAGGTTTTTTTTGAATTATCTCTCTCTAGGGTTTCTGCTTTATGTTTTTATGGTTTTAGGGTTTGGATTTATGGCTTTAAGGTTTTAGATTATGTTTTTAAGGTTTCAAGATTCTGGATTTAAGGTTTTAGGGTTTGGGTTTGTGGTCTTAGGGTTTGCAGTTTATGGTTTTAGGGCTTTAGATTTATCATGATTTTTCAGTTAAAGGCTAAAGGTTTTAAATTTATGGTTTTAGGGTTTTAGGTCTTTCATTCCTTGCTGCCTTCCTTGCTTCCCCTTCCTTCCTTGTTTCCTTCCTCGCTTCCTTCCTTCCTTTCTACCACTTGAAATCCAAAAAAAACCCTACTAGTCAACAAATGTGGAAAACACACACCCTTAAAACATCACCCTCCTTTCAGAATTGGGCAGGTTTCCTCTTGATACATCACTAAAAACGGCATCCTAAAATTTTATGCCATAGAAATGCATTGACGATCGACATAATGTTGCACAACACCGTGCCCCTCCAGGCACATCTGCCAGCTACTTGGCAGCATGATGAAGCTTTGTTTTACGCCTGCTCGAATTCTATCCAAGCAACGTCAAACACGAAGAATTACACACTCAGATTTACACATAACAAACATGGCAAATCACGCCTATGGATTGATTGAGAATGATTGACATACATGTGCGCAACACAAGCATCATTAGAACATTTGGTATTGCTGTGCTCTGAAAATGGTGACGGTGCCACAATGGTGTGGATACTGCGGCAAATTCTGGCATAGCTTCACTTTGAACAACCACAGCACCTTGCATGTTGGGATCAGCCCCGTTCTCCAGCAGGACTTCCACGGCTTGCCAATTCTTTCGGTTGATGGCCTTCAAGGAGGCGGGACATGCGAAATGCACAGTGCCGACCTGTGAGGATCTGAGCGAACAAACATCAGAAACTAAGGCTGCAAGGATGAGCAGCCCCTGAAACTGAAAACGTACACGGAGAAGAGAAATATGTTCAGTGAAACCAAGCAGGTCTTACACTGTATCAGTCGACTGAAAACAATGAGCATATTTTCATCTTAGATGACTGTGGGCAACCTTTTGCTAAATCATTGCAGGTGGCGACAATTGAACAGGCAATGAAAAAAACACTGCGAAGCACCCAGGTTGCATGCGTGGTAAGCTATTCGGGTGGAAAATTGAAAATTTGACCGCGCAAATGCACACTATGGCTGTCACTATGTTCAAATGGTTCTGACTTTTGACCCGTGAGCTCACCCAACCAGTTGAAGGCCCCATAGAGACCATCCGAAGCCTCCATAAGAGCTGTCTGCTGCTTGCATCCTTTTCTGTCCTCAGTTGGTCTCCTTTCCTTCGTAATCAGTTCCATCGTCGAGCTCTAGATAGATATGGATTGGAAAAAAATCTGGCACGGTTTATCTATAATTCCAGGTCAAATCTCAAGATCCATTGTAAATCAAACGCAAAGAAATCCGACAATGTCGTGGAAGTGGCGCTTGATCAAAGAGTGCAAAATCTGCGCTCTCCCCATCACATCAGGTCACTGCAAATTCTAAGTAGCTGATGGTGGCAAGTGAGGTATGGTATGGATGCCCTCCCCTGACGGATTTGCGGAAGTTTGCCTGCCATACCTGGAGTACCTCACCCTGAACTCCCCAAATTGAACTATATTTTCGTCATTTGGACCATCGGGCAACCCAGCAGTATAACGAATGACAAAATGAAAGAAAATGACAGAACCTGACAGAATATGACAGGAACTGAAAGAAATGCAAAGAGCCTTCTTCGTTGCAAAACGGAAGCGTCTGAGACATAGAACGATGCCTTTGCCTCCTTCAGGATCTTCACGAGATCGGCCAATTTTGTTTCGGAAGCGCACGAGTCCGCAGCAACATGGTGGCCTTTGAACATGGCCAACGGCGGGTTGACCCAGCACCTGAGCACATGCTCAACGGAAGGGGTGGGGGCCCTCTGTGGTGACACATCGGTGGAACTCGTGGCATAAACATGGCAACCGGCGCAAACACCTGGGAGGGGTAGGGCAAGGGATTGGAAACATTACAATTTTTCTATGCCTGATGGCAGAGACTGAATGAAACATGAGAGTGTCTTGATGATGCAAGTGCACTCTGGTCGCAAGTGCTCTATTGTCCTACCTTGCCAGGTGTGCACTTTCTTGACCATATTGCAACCAGAATGGTCAATATCTACCTGGTGTTTGTGACCTGCCTTTGGTTTGGAACAGCAATGGGCTCAAAGATATCGAACACTGTATGATGGACGGATCAATCCAAAGTGTGAAGAAATGATATCTCTGCTAGCTGGAAGAATCTCATGTGTCTAAACGATCTTAGTGCTTCAATGTAAAATGATGCAAGTCAACATGCTCCACGTTCAACGCCGAATCCGACGCTGGATGACTTCAAGCAGTATCATGCGCTACCTTTGTGAGGCGCCCTGAGGTCAGCACTTACTTTTGGGAGTCGCCGGCATCAAACGATTCACATCGCTGCCCCTTTCAATCAAAAGCCTTACGGCTTCGACCTGGCAATGGCGGCTCGCGAGCACCAGCGCTGTGGCATTCTCTGCGTCCGCCACATCGACGTCCACCTGCACAGGGATCCATGCCGCGGTGTAAGGTTCCGGGGAACCATGTCCTTCCTGACGAGCGCATGGTTTTTTGACATCCCACTGCAACCAGCAGCACGGCAGCACCAAAACCAGACAAACAGCACAAACAAGCACAACAACAAGAAAGCAAAGGAAAAAAGGGAAGAACGAATCAGAACGAAAGGAAACACACTTTAGCAACTAGCGCCACTGTCCACAATAAGGCCCAACACGTCTTGAAGCGATTTTTGGTACTATTTGGTAAAATTCGTTTCTTGCAACAATTTTTCTCTGTCATGTCTTCTGACGCGTCCGTTCTAATCTCTGTGTCAAAAACATGTGTGGTATAAACTATGAATGCTGAAAACTCGGAGTCTGTGCTACGTGTGTTTCCTGCGATTTGATGAGACGCACGAAAAGAACGCATTCAAAAGCGTATGTGGGGCACCAGTGTTGTTTGGTGAGTCAAGGACTTTCGACTGGCTGTTTGGGAGGATGGGCTGAAGAGTTTGACCGAAACAGTGCAGAGCCAAACTGTCATATATATAAATATGTATATATATATATCTATTTCTTCATGTCTTTTGTCATTTGTTTGTTTTCTGACATGTTACTGTTATCTGAACTGTTCACATGACTCGCCTGGGATTTGATCCTGACATGCATTCTGACATTCAGTCGGGCCTCACTCATCTCTGACATGTCATTTTCACATGCTTTCTGACACTTGAGCTGACACTTTACCCGACATTTCTCGAAACCTTCCTCAAACATTCCATCTGGCGCTCCCACGTAGCATGTTACCCAACGTATGGTTGGCAAATCTTCTAGAAAAAAATCACGTGACATTCGTAGCGTAGCAGCATCATCTTACATGTGTTCTGAAACATTAAATGACATTTTGATTTGGCATGTTTTCGCACATTTCACCCGATATGTTGTGTGACGGTGCGTCTGACACGAATTTCAACTTGCATACTGACATGTTCTTCTGAATGTTTGCTGTCATTAAATTTGGCATTTGCATGCATTTCATGTGGCGGATATGTTGAAATGTCTTCCGTGGCTTCTCCTGGCCTGTTCCCTGACATGTCATCTGGGATGCCCTCATCACGTGCTTGCGAGCAATGCAGCTGACATCTCATCTTACATCATCATCTGTCAGTCCTTCTGACGCTATAATGTGATGTTTTTTCTCAAAAATCTTTCCACACATTGGGGCATTTCATCTGAGATGCTCATAGATGCTCTTGGTCCTCTGGCAGTTTTATCCTGCATTTTTTCTGACGTGTCATCCGACATTTTGCTCTGACATGCTTTCCGAAACTGGAAGCTGCAAGGGAAGGAAACGCTGCACTTGAAGGAACGACCATTTGAACAGCCAGTATAGCCGTGGTTCTCAAAACAACAATCATCATCATCATCATCATCATCATCATCATCATCATCATCATCATCATCCTTCTGCAATGAGAAGTCATGGGCTTAAAAGTGTGATTTTAATGCCAACCGGCTCTTAATGTTCGAAAAAATGATGCACAAATCTTTGCAGCAAATACAACTGTTTTGAGCAGATCGGTAACTGTGACAGCTCAAAGAAAGGAAAACTTTTGAAGCAGTTACAGCACTAGTAAACTAACTAGATCGGGAATTATTGCACTAAGCCTTTAAGCCGCCAAACAAGAATAGTGTCAAAAAGCGTTCACTGACCATTCGAACTTGAAAGTGCAGGATATTTTTGGAGAAGTGGGGGGATGCTTCACTGTCGCTCCAACCTGCTGATCCAGCAGAAAGTTCAAGGTTTCGATGTTGCCTTCCATGGCGGCTATGCCCAAAGGTGTCTCCGGACAGCCCGAGCAGTTTAAGTCCCACAGCGTCCTGAGGATCATGGGAAATTTTGCAGTCGAAGGCTTTGTCAACTGTTGAATCAACACTTTGGATCCAAAATTGCACTAGTACACGTAGTGCACTAGATGAGTTTGTCATAGTTTGTCGACTGTTTCCGCTCCGAGAACAAAGAGCATCCAAACTCATCTAAAGTGGCTCTCGAGCTTACTCAAACATGTCGAAATCGTTGAAGCGGAGCTTTGCAATCGGTGGAAAATGTGAACGGGTGCGATTTTTTTCATTTTTTCAGTCTGGGTTTCTGTCCTTCGTTTTTCATTGGTCTTCATCGATTGGTGCTTTAAGGTTTTGGATTTACAGTTTTGTCTTTTAGGGTTGAAATTTATGTTTTGATGTTTTAGGTCTATGGTTTGAGGGTCTTAGGGTTTTTAGGTTAATAACGGTGAATATGCTTGGGCTTGTGGTTTCAGGGTTGGCATGTTTTTGGCTTGGGATTCATGGCTTGTGCTTTTGCTGTTCATGCTTTTAGGGTTGATGATTTTAGGGTTGAGGTTTTGGGGTTTTAGGTTGTATGGGTTTAAGGGTTGATCGCTTTATGGTTTTAAGGTATATGGTATATATCTATATATGTTTTTGAGTTTGTGGTTTTAGGGGAAGGTTTTAGGGCTGCAGGGTTTGTGGTTTTGGGGTTTAGGTTTCACGTTCTTTAGGTTTATGGTTCTTACATGATGGGACGAAAACACAGAAGCATTGGCGAAAACTCGGAAACAAAAAAACATATTGAAAACCAAATGAGATCGAGAAAACCCAAAGCCAGTAGCCAAAAGACAAACTGCAAGCCAAAAGTCAAAAACAGACTTAAAAAAGAAGAATTGCACGCCAAAAAATACCCCTCCAACTTGAAAGCTCTCAGTCACCCTTTCATCCAATCATTTACAATCAACTGCCTTGGCTCCAAAACCAAACGAACATGACACAAGGACCATTTCAAAATGTAATCCCTGCTTCGAAAAGTGGAGAGGATCTAAATGCCATGCAAGCATGCTGAAGATGAACGTGACATGGACAAAGCGGGAGAAAATGTTGCCAAATGAATTTGAAGTTCGATAGTTCTTTTATCACGGCCAATCTGCCCAAACGTGCTGCTCTTTGTACCACTGGGCAGGTCTTCTGGATGTCACTGTTCACATGATACCATGTCCGTAACTTCCGCAATGCTTCTACTTTGTCCAAGTCTATGGCTTGATTCAAGCACTGCTCTGGTGACAAGGTCACTGCGATGTCAAAGTTTTCGTTCCATGGGAGATAGCGATCACTGTATGGAAGCTCATCTTTGCTTTCGTTCCGCAGGCTTGAAAAGCGCTTTTGCGACACTACGTGGTCAAAGCAATCTTTGCCAATATTCACCACCTCCGTTTTCATGCGACTGAAACGAATATCGGATGGTTGGGCTGTCACCTGGTCCAAACTTGGTAGACTGCAAGCAAAGTACTCACCTGGAGCGGACACTTGCACGCTGAACCGCTCATACTGTTTCATACACTCATGCTGTGTCCTGTCATCCTAAGACTTCATTCACTGCCTGGGTTGAAACGCCAGGTCACCATCAGCGCATGCCCCCTCGCATTCAACTCGCCGCGAACTTGTTGCGACCATTGAGAATCAATGAAACAACAGTTTTTTTGGTGGTATCAACGGCAAAAACAAACTCCATGCTCACTTGGCATTCTGCAGAACAAGTGAAAAAACGTATTTGTTCTTCTAATCAAATAGGGTTTTTTAGTTATTACCTCTAATAGAGAAAGACCTGCAGGGGATTCTACGGGTGTGCAGGTTTAGCAATAGGGAGGAAAGATTACTGAAGGCAGTATTCACCGTGAATACTGAAATCCTTTTGGCATCTCTTGAAGGCAGCGCAAAATCCGTAAAAATAGCAAGGTTGTAGAATGTAAACTATAGGGAGAAAATGGAAACAATGCGCAGGAAGAACCTCGAGTGAACATGTTGTAGTAAGATTCTGCGAGTGACTGCGCTTCTTGTCGACGTCAAAGTCCGGCAGAAAAAAACCCTGGAAATCTTGGCTGCGTGAATCTTGTCGAAATGCTAAGGAAATGGGCGGTGGATGTGAGACGATTCGCACTGGCAGCGTCATCTCTTCAGCATCAGTTTCATCTTGAGTTGTCGCCACTTCTAGCTCGACGCTATGAAGTAACGCATCATTCCCCAGTGTGGCGTTGAACACTGTCGAGATCTTGGACCTGGATGTCAACAAACTGAATCGTCAAAAGCTATGTAACACAAATCTTGGAATTCTTGGTTTGATCTCTCTCTTCCTGTTTTGTATGTTTTGCCATCTGCTGACCCAGCTGCTGAAAGAAATTGCACACAAACCACACAGTGTGAATCAAACATCAAGGATTGATAAAGAGTCATGTTTCACCTGAATCTAAATTGCAAAAACAAGATAGAAAAGACATCGGTGGAACATCAAAGGCACCCTCCGCTCTCCGTGACATCAAACGGCTGTACCTTTGGTTCTGACGCTGCGCCCTTCGACTCTGCAATGCGTAGCCCAGCATCTTTGCTGCTCAGGTTCGAGTTTCGCAGCCACTCCACCAAACGCAAACTTGTTGAAAGACTGCCATTGGTCTTGTCAATGTTGATGTCATCTTTTGCGGAGTGCAAAAACAGGCAGATTGATGAGCTTCCTACTTTGACGACTTCTTCTTTCATGCAGTCGTTGCCAAACCCTTCCGTCTCATTGCCGCAGTGGCAGTGTTTGGAATAGTGCACAAGATTTGGCGATACTGCTCCTGATGTCTTCTTCAGCGGGGCAAAGCTAACCTTGGCAGTTTTGATGTGTTTGAAAAAGGCCCAGCATGGGAGGGGGGATCGGAAGAGGGCACTCAAAAATCAGCCAAGAAACAAAGAAGCCAACCAGTCACCCAGTAGCCCTTGTTGTATGTCCTTACCTGTGTGTGCTCCTTCGGTGATTGAACGTCTTTGGCGCATCGCTTTGTTTTAGGCTGTTTGTGTATGATCTGTGTTGTAGGCTGCATGTTATGTGCTGTGCGGTTGTTGGTTGTATGTTCGGTGCTGTCGCTTGCTGTTGTTGCTGCTGCTGCTGCTGTTGTTGTTGTTGTTGTTGTCGTTGTTGTTTTGCTACGGCTGATTGGCAGAGTCGTATTTGTGCAATTATGTGTCGGCACAGCGCCGGAGGGCCGGGGGCAAGTGCGGCTAACTGACGAAGCTCTGCTCCCCTGGTATTCTCTGATCTTTTATCTATGCAATTATTTTTCTCTTGGCGCAAATGCGCGCTTGGATGATTTGATTTGAATTTAGGTAGCCATCTCTTCAGTCTTCTCTGGGAAAGAGATTGCAGCCCACCAAGCGGGCCAGCAATCAAAAGGTACACATGTGTGTGAGACTTCGCACACTGTCACCTACTTCCGCACGCAAATCCTGGTGCGGGTTCGAGCGAAGGGACCTTACCAATTCAAAGGAATTCGATGCACAGGGTTATATGCATTCAATATCATTCAACCTTCCAAATCGGCACTTGTGCTATAATTAAGCTCAGAAACTGGCCGAAGTTCAATACCAAAGTGGCAAAGACCCCCAAGGTCTGGGACGAACCATTCTGGATGCTTCTTCTGGAAAAGCCACCTGCGCTCCTCTGCAAAAGGTACCTCACAACATGTGGGCGCCTTGTGCCATGCTGAAAGGACCCTTTATCCGTTTCGCTTCCTGCACAAATCGTGTGATGTGTCTGTTGTGGGATCGTTTGGGATTTTGGATGTTCCCAAACGATAGTTTCCAGAGTAAATGCTTGATTCATGTTTACGGTGGTTCGAAACTGGCATACATTCATTGAAGGTCCTACCGGAAGAAATGAAATAGTTGCCACTTCATGACCCTTTGAACTTCATGACCCTTTGAAAAGGGAAAGCCAGAACACTGTGGTGATACATTTGCCGCCTGAAAACCAATAGTTCCCACCCAATCAGCAAGCAAACGCAACTATGAGCGGGGTCCATTTATTGCATGTATAAACCAAACGAGGTCAAGAGGTGTGGTGTGCAACGTTCCCCTTGCTGTGCTTCTCTCGTTCGCCGCAAATTTTGGCCACCAAATGGCCTTGCTGTTGTTTGAAAGGGCGACCTCCCCACGCAGCCAGAGCGAAAGAGCGTCCCCGATCCGCACGACGTGGAAATGGTACCTTGGCGAAACCGCTGAAATGACACGGATAGAAACAAGGAGCAAAAGGTACAACTCGGTGCACCTTTTTCACTACCAACTTTTGCACCTTGCCTTGCTGCAAAACCGATGTGCGCGTGTGTACACGAACAGGTGCGCAGGAAGGTAAAATGCAAAAGTGAAAGTCAATTGCTTCTGGCATTAGGCTCGAGAACTGGCATTAGGCTCGAGAACTTTTCAGTTCAGGGTGCCTGATTTCAGAGAAGGTCGAGCCTAGTTTGCCTTGCCATGGTCACTTGTGGGATATTGACCTGATCCTTTAATAGCAGAACAGAATACCGTATACCCATCAAAACCCATGAGCGAGTCGTGGTCATGATTGACAATTGGATGGTTGGTGTTATCACGAAGTCATCTGTGTTGGATGAGATTTCTGTTGCGACATGATTCTAGTGTTTGCATGTTGGCGGCCCCGCTTTAACAAAAACTCACACAAGGAATTTGGAATTTGATCGGCGGCAATTGCCAACTGGCATCAAAAATGCTATCTACCTTGTTGACATCGAGCCACTCTATGGGGGCGAACTGCAGTTTGCTTTCAGCTGTCACGATGATGTGGCCGTACAAAGGGCCTCGTGGCAAGTTCACTTCAAATTCTCCACTGGTTGGACGCCTTTCTTGTTCGCGAACTGGTTCTGGCGGTGGGAAGAGTGGTGCCACCTGGCCATTGCAAATCCAAGCACGTTTGCAATTGTAGACGGGCTGTGGTCGAATCAATTCCAATTGCACAAACACTGGTTATTCCAATGTTTCCACACTCTCCCTTGAGAAACACTGGGCCTCAAAAGCGAGGTTTGAACCCACTCAAACATCACAAAATGTCAGAAAACACCAAGAGCAACCGCACACATGGAACAGCACAAAGGGATGAAGAAAGTGGGATCTCGCGAAAATAGCAGTCAAGTTTGACAATCCAATTCTATTCAATTCTTCTCCCATTCTGCAAGCCTCCTAGCTGCTGTGATACTGGCGTCGCCCTACCAATTTCGGCATAAATCACTATCCACAGAAAACATCATAAACTCAACCTGCAGCCTGACATGACCCACGCGCCCAGACCTTCTGGGCATCCTTCAAATCCATCTGTGGGTGTTCCATTCTCATCGTAATGCTGCCTGTACCGGCACCGGCCTCAAACATGAAGGTCACTGAGTCTGCATCGTCCTGACTGCCACAGGTGGAAAACTCAGCAATGCAATGAACCTAAGAAAAGCAATATTTGTTGTTTTTCGTGCTGCAAATTCTGGTCTGGAAAGAACCCTTGCAGGATGTTTGAGCAGAATTGAGGTTGGGTTTTGTTTAGGAGCACAATGGAAAATCATTCAGACTGTAAGTGCACGTTTCATCTTGAACGGTTTGTTGTTTCTGAAGCAAATCAATTTCGCAAGAAAAGCCAACTCAATGTAGACAAAACCTGAGCTGTCCCCAGCGTCGTGAAGTAGCAATGTGTTTTGGATAGCTGTGCTCCCTGTGGAGTAAACGAGGTGCCCCTTGCTGAAGGAATAGTCCAATAGGGTGCCTGAAAGCATGCCATGAGCAAAACTTAGAAGGCAAGGCATCAAGAAAACCGCAGCTGTCAGGCCTTGCATTTGGACAGCATCCAAGCCCATCCACATCAGGACTGTCAGGCCGACTGCTGCCACAAACCATGTAAGGAAGCTGATGGCTAAGAAACGCCGCTCCTAAGGCAACAAAAAATGCACGGACTAAGGCGTCCAAAACACAAAGAAACACCAACAATAAGAAACATATGTATAGTTTCTTTGATTTCTTTGCATCTTGCAGATGTAGAATCTTGAATGCCTTTCCTGCGAAACTACTAGGGAACAACGCCGTTGGTCGCCTGGGTGAAATGTACGCCTTTGTGATTTTCGCTACTAGAACTACGAGCACAGTAAAAACGTGGCAAAATGTCTCCGGCAAAAATTACTATTTTTCTCTTCACCTAGCCTTCTGCAAGTGCTTGCCCAAAGCTTTCAACAAACCGTGTGGCTTGACATTGCGGAGATTTCTTCTCCAAACCCATTGATAACATCTTGTTATCAAGCGCGGGTTCATTGTGCTCTGGCCCTGGTGTCTCTGCATGCCCCACCCCACCCCACCCCACCCCATCTTTCACGTAGCATCAACTTCACGTAGCATCAAGTTCACGAAGCAACTTCAAGCGGATGCTATGATGCCCCATGCACCCCACCCCATCCTTCACGTAGCATCAACTTCACGTAGCATCAATTTCACGAAACAACTTCAGGCGGATGTTAACATGCCCCACCCCATCCTTCACGTAGCATCAACTTCATGTAGCATCAAGTTCACGAAGCAACTTCAAGCGGATGCTATGATGCCCCACCCCACCCCCCCCTTCCTTCACGTAGCATCAACTTCATGTAGCATCAAGTTCACGAAGCAACTTCAAGCGGATGCTATGATGCCCCACCCCACCCCCCCCTTCCTTCACGTAGCATCAACTTCATGTAGCATCAAGTTCACGAAGCAACTTCAAGCGGATGCTATGATGCCCCACCCCACCCCCCCCTTCCTTCACGTAGCATCAACTTCATGTAGCATCAAGTTCACGAAGCAACTTCAAGCGGATGCTATGATGCCCCACCCCACCCCCCCCTTCCTTCACGTAGCATCAACTTCATGTAGCATCAAGTTCACGAAGCAACTTCAAGCGGATGCTATGATGCCCCACCCCACCCCCCCCTTCCTTCACGTAGCATCAACTTCATGTAGCATCAAGTTCACGAAGCAACTTCAAGCGGATGCTATGATGCCCCACCCCACCCCCCCCTTCCTTCACGTAGCATCAACTTCATGTAGCATCAAGTTCACGAAGCAACTTCAAGCGGATGCTATGATGCCCCACCCCACCCCCCCCTTCCTTCACGTAGCATCAACTTCATGTAGCATCAAGTTCACGAAGCAACTTCAAGCGGATGCTATGATGCCCCACCCCACCCCCCCCTTCCTTCACGTAGCATCAACTTCATGTAGCATCAAGTTCACGAAGCAACTTCAAGCGGATGCTATGATGCCCCACCCCACCCCCCCCTTCCTTCACGTAGCATCAACTTCATGTAGCATCAAGTTCACGAAGCAACTTCAAGCGGATGCTATGATGCCCCACCCCACCCCCCCCTTCCTTCACGTAGCATCAACTTCATGTAGCATCAAGTTCACGAAGCAACTTCAAGCGGATGCTATGATGCCCCACCCCACCCCCCCCTTCCTTCACGTAGCATCAACTTCATGTAGCATCAAGTTCACGAAGCAACTTCAAGCGGATGCTATGATGCCCCACCCCACCCCCCCCTTCCTTCACGTAGCATCAACTTCATGTAGCATCAAGTTCACGAAGCAACTTCAAGCGGATGCTATGATGCCCCACCCCACCCCCCCCTTCCTTCACGTAGCATCAACTTCACGAAGCAACTTCAAGCGGATGTTAACATGCCCCACCCCACCCACCCCATGAGACGCATAGAACGCCTGTTTGTACCAGGCGACAGACAGCGCTGTTGGCAACTACTTCTCACCCTTAACACATGCTTCTGGATCTCGGGTGGCTTCCTCCCATTGCAAGTGTGTGTGGTTCTGTTGCGTTTTCTCATGTGCATGTCTATCGCAAAGAAACTTGCGGTCTTCCTGAAGAACGTGTGACTTGAGGAAGAACAAACACAAAGGAGACCAAATGACAGAATGACACGAGAATTGACATGTGTGGAACGTGAACTGGGCCTCTAAACCCACTTTGTCGCCAACTCAAACTCGCGAGACTCCATGGTGTGCGAATCAATGTGAAACATGGCGAAACTGTGGATTTGGAAGAAATTCTGCGGCTGAGTATCTCTTGACTTGTTCAAAGTTGGAGGCTCTTCGCCTTCTGCTTTCATTAGCTTGGTACTTTTGTACTCAGTGTACTCGCTTGTTATCTGAAGCTCTCGCCACTTCTCACGGCCAGTCAGGGACATCTGTAGATCCCAAGCATGTAGTGCCACAGCTAGGCCCAAACCCGTGCCAGAGCTTGCAAGTGAGCTCGATACCCCCCTAAAGGAGGACGCAAGCCCCACTACAATTGCCACTGTCCTGAACAGCAAGATCTGAAAAGATCGGACGCTACAACAAACCATGGGAAAGCAAGATTGGTCCGTCAGTCCAACAGTCCCTATGGCATTATCAGCCCTTGCTGATGAAATTCGCACGACGAGACATCTCAGCAGCATAATGTGCATGTTGAAGGAAAAGTGGTGAAGAATCCGACCACCACCAATATCAACCAACTTGCACAGGATCCTGGCGTGAGAAAACTCACAAAATACCTTTCACAAATTAGAAAAAATGCTAAAGATGGGAAAGCATCAGAAGGCCCAGGATGAGAAGAAAGTGTTGGAGAGCCTTCGTCTTTGCTGGACGCAGCCGCTTTTGGAACTCCAACATCTGATCACAAAGTAAGCCCCACTGCGCTGTGGACATCGCTTCATGCAACACCAAAACATTCATCACCAAGAAGCTCACAGCCACTGCCTTGCCCCCCATTTTGGCGAGGCCATGAAATCAGCGGAGAAAAACGGAATGTGATGTCTTGCTGCTTTTGTCGGATGTCTGACATCTTTTGGTTTCTAGACATTAAGCGAGGGTGACAATCACAATGCCAGCTCAGACTTACGGACTTCATCTGAAACTGCCAAGACAAATTGCCTTTACGGCTATGCAATGCTAAGGCTGCTAAGGGCAAGTGGCAATGAGGGTGCTCACTGGCAAGTAGCTTCCCAGCTGCTCAAGAAGGAGCCATTGTCCAGAAGCATGGCTCGCGGCCAGCACAACTTGCCGTCGGACAAGAACCGGGAGCGGAAGCATAAACTGCCTGAGACTTGTTGGGCGTTCCGGTTGAAATAAGGATTGCGGAAGGATGGTAAATTTGACATAAAATCAGAACGCTCAAGAAATGAATCGACACAATGCACATTGCCAGGAAAAGGAAGTTTGAGGGGGGTTGTGGCTCTTGAGGTTGTTTGAGGTAGGTTATGGCTCGTGAGGCCCCAAACATTACGAACCCTCCTGGAAAGTTTTGGCGAAGTTTGAAATGCTCATTCCATTGCAACACCTTCTGGAGCCAAGCTACGCATTCGTACGGTAAGGCGGATTGGAGTCGTCAAGCATGGCTTGCCAATTGCTGGCTTCATCGTAGAGAAGGATCCATCCTGTGGGGTCCTCCAGCCGGCCCCAAACGGCACGAGGTTTGGGTCTCAGCCATGACTTCATCTTGATCAGGAACCGTTGCAGCCGGCTCCCTTTGATATTTCCGTCAGTGCATGTCGTCTCCACCACCGAAACCTCACGACAAGGTGCAGAAACTATCCGAATTTCAAACACTTTCAGTGCCGTTTTTGGATGCCAAACCTGAGCAAGTCAGTTTTCGATGGCTGCAAAGCTTTCTGCATACCTGAGAAGAAGCACCTCGACCTGAAATATTGGAATTCTTTGGGTTCCAGTTCTCAGCGGGGATGGGGTGTGTCCGGTTCTTGACAGAACCCTGCCTCGTCACCCGCTTCCAACACCACGTCCGGCACAGGCTCACCATCCAAGTTCTTGCCTTTATCGGATCACTTCTCAGAGATCAACAAGTCACAGGCAAAACAACAAAAACCATGAACATGTATGAAGTAAACGCGCGCTATTCGTAAATGAAAACATGTTCAGATGTACGACACCATGCAGAAAACACGAGAGGCATTGTCAACAATGATCTTCATTCAAAAATATCGCAGCCATCGAAAACAAAGAATAGTATTTCAAGCTTTCCTTGAGAAGTCTCAATCACGCTGTCTTCAACATGCTGGATCCAAGTTGCAAAGTTCCACATGCCGAGCAAGCTTAAAGCTTCTAGGTCCCTGCGTTTGTTCGACGAGTGAAGGCTCATCGTCGCTGCCCAGAAACATCAATTTCATGAGTGCTGAGATTGTCTTGCCTCAGGTAGCAATGCACATGGGATGAAATGGGCAAGGGTTATGAAAGGTTTGAAATTGCGTCGTCGATAGTGCCACTACTGGAATACTGCACCTGTAGAAAAGATTCAATGCAAGCGTCGAAAACTAATTCATGTAACCCCCCCATTCATTTGATGCTCGACGAAAGGCCTGAAACAAGGCCTGAAACAAAAAACTCCAAAACAGGGGAAAAGTGCAATGGAGGGTCAGAACCAAATTGATGTGACCTCCCCCCTCATCACAAACCTAGGTGTTGTCCCTGAAAATTTTCAGGATGTGACCGCCCCCCTGTTTTCAGACCCTGAAGGCAGCACTGATGCTTTGAACAAAATGTTTTTTGGTTACAATTCATTTACGATTAGGGGCAAGGAAAATGCACAGGGAAAAATCACATCACAAGCAAAGAAACCAGGTCAATTAAGATGGTGTGCCTTGCACTGCGTGGACTGATGGAAATCACAGTGTCGTGAATTCACTCATTGAAAAACCAACAAACTTGAACATGCAAAATGATCGGTACTACTTCCACTGGATGAATTCAACTCTTCCAAATTTTTCCCGCCACCTTTTCCACATCTTTCTCTCACGTTCTGTGCAAAGTGGCTGACGATGATCAGACCTGCGAATATCATCAGCAGCTCGAGGCCAAAGATCTGTCTATGTGGCACCGAGCGCAGTGGATCCAGCAGCGGATCCCAAAGACCGAAGGCGTTCCTCAAATGAAAACCGCGAGGACGGCGCAAGGCTTTTCAAATCAAGTCACGGGAAAACCATGAATCATGAAGTTCATGAAGTTCATGAATCACTGATTTCTCGTTTGCTATGATTCTTGTCCTTCCAGAATGGATGTAAGCGAACCGTCTGTGAATTTATCCCTTGACCCAATGCAAGCAGTTTTCCAATAAAGGTGATACATACAAAAGTTTATATCCAAATTATGAGATAGATGTGTTGGAAGGGTATGTACGGACTGAAATGACATTACATACGATGAGGTCTGAACCTGCAACGCCACATCCCGAGTGGTTTCTTGACGAGTTTCATCACTCGAGGTGGTAAAGCCTCAAAGGCCAGTCGTGCCACACAGCGCTTTGAAGTTTGCAAAGCCTTCGCCTTCAAACCGTTTGCAAAGAGCACAGGGCAGCAGCCGTGTCACAAAGTGCTTGGCACTTTTGGCCACAAATATGACATCTCACATTTTAACACTTTAAAAAGGCCGGACCGAAAGACATACAGAATTTGGTCATATAACACGGAAGCGAAGTCTGGAAGCAAAGACCCAAACCAAGTCGGAAACCTGCATTCTTTGCCAACACCTTTCTTCCCAATCTTCGAATCAAAATGTCGTCATTTAGCACTTCCATGTGCTTCCAGCCTCTGTGTGGTTCGGTTGACACAAAAAGATGTCTTTGGCACCGAAAAGTTCTCGTGCTTTGGGGACAAGCAGCACCAACCACTTTGAATCCTGAGTGATGACATCGACTCTCAGTGCTTCCGTTGGCGATTGTTGGTGAGAAACATGCAGCGGCAGCATGGCTTCTTCAATTTCGCAGTGTGCAGTGCAGCAATACAAAATATAAGATGTTGTAAGATTACATAGTTACATGAAGAATCAGGGTCTTTGTTAGATATCTTGTGCTTTAAAATTTCATATTTCTGAATGGTTGATGATAGTGATAGGGGATTTTAATGGTATGTCAAGAAGTTTCTGTTTCTACGTGCTGTGCGAATATTGAAGAGGCGTTCCCTTTGTTTTTGGAGGCGATTTAGATTCTACTTGGTCCCTCCATTGCTACTTCAGTTTCAGGTGCTAAGAAAATAAAGGTCCGGAGTAGTCCGGAGCGGGAGTTCCAGCACCTTTTTGAACAACATGTTGAGACTACTACCCCAAAAGACCCTTGCAATAGTGCAAGCTAGCTGATCCGCAGTGATCCTGGTGACGGTCGTGTCGGTCCAAAGAAATGGCACCATGAGTCAGTGCAAAGGGAATCCTGGATTCCGTCCGATTACCTGACATTGCGCGCTTTTTGCACTCTTTTGCACTTTGAATCGGTCCTAAATTTTCCCGAAAATCCTCCAAAGTGGTTTCGAAGGACGGACTTGTACCCAGTGATGGGCTCCTAAAACCAGGAGCCTTTAGCCAATTCACCTTCTTGGAGCGTGCAAGGCTTTCACCCAAATTGGCATCCAGCCGCCATGTAAATTCAAAACGTTCGCAGAAATAGAAGGTAGGATGGATGGCCCAGGCAAAATGTGGAAACTATGGAAGCAAAGGTCTTTCATAGTTTGGCTGCTCTTAAACACGTGGGTTTTGCAGGGTTCAAGAATTCCAACCTAACGTTGACAAACGATTCCAAAACGCTGTCAAGAATCAACGTCCAGAGGCTCCTCCGGAAACATGTGAAGCTCAATGGCTGGGAGTTTTTCTGCACTTTTCAAGCGCATCTGCTCGGCAAGATCTTTCGCGGAGGATAAGTCGAGCTTCTTCATGGAATTCAATCCATCCTTTATCCTTAGCTTCGCAAGCTTTGCGCATCTCCTAATTATAGGACATTGATGTTGTTCATTCGGGTTCATTTCACGATGATTTCATGGCCAAGGCATGCTCAGTCACCCTTCATTGCAAATTCGATTGATTTTGCTGAAACATCTAAGGGATGTGCAACATGAGCATTGCTGAAGGATTAACATTGCGTCAGTGCATTGTTCGTTTTGAACTCATCTTCAATGTATGTCATTGCATGTCCCTTTTCCTCTTCCATGTTCTTGGCCTGTTCAGTTCATGTTCCCGACTGGCTAACTTTTAGCCCATATCATACATGCTATCTTTTCCATCGTCAGTGCATGTTCACTCAATTTTCATTGCATGTTTGCTGTGCACTAGGACATCAGCTCAACATTCAATGAATCTTCACTGCATGTTCACATATTTGGGAAGTCTTGTTCAACAATCCGTGATTAAAGAATGTTTCATCATATGCTTGTTTTATGATTGCTCAAGGCTCATGTCATGGCTTCCAGGCGCGTCGTATGTGTTTGCATGGTGAAGGCATTCTCATAATGGCACAGCGTGCATTGTCTGTGCAAGTCACGGTCATTGAGTCTTCACTTAATCTTCATGGCAATGCTTCAAGCAAATGATATGTCCTTTAAACAAGTTTCACCAACAAAAACACAAGCTGCCAAACAACAACCTGCTACCCAAAGTGCTCAAGATGCAGCAACTGAAACACCAAGAGCCCAGAATCATCTTGACCTTAAATCGCCTTTCTTGCTGCAAACGCTTGCCCTCCGTGGAGTTTGGCACTCTTCGCAGCTCCACCTGTGTGCAAACCAAATTTCTAAGTCAAGTGATAGTCGTTTTGAAAAGTCAGGAGGTGCGATTGGGGGAGGTTGATAAACGACTCAAAAACGCGCATCAAATTGAGAAACCATTCCTTTACTGTCATTGTTCCTCATTCTTTGCAAACCAAATATCTTTCATTTGCGATGTTTTTGCAGGACATGCCGGTCGTTGCTTAGCTCAACTTGCTACAGTTTAGTGGCTCAGCTCAGCCGCCTCCAGGGCTTCATCGCAGGTGGATTTTGGTGAGAGGAAGAATTCGCGCGAATCGAAGAAGGTGAAGTCAGGATCCTCAAAGCGATCATGGTCTGAAGGTGCTAAGACATGTCTAAGACACGTTCGGTCTGTGCTAAGTCTGTGTTGAGCATGTGTATATTGACCGTGATGTCATCTTCACATCTTGAAAAACTCGATCTGTGACAAGAACCTTTTGCTTGCCAACCAGTTTAAAACATTGCATCTCAATCTGTCAGAAATTTGAAACGCGGTTTTCGACAGCTAGACTCTTAGTCCATACACTGTCTGAGTCCCTCAGGGGCAACCCTTGTTGATATCACCCCCTTTGCGAGTATCCCAGAACATAATGTAGTTAACGCATTCAAGATCACTTAAACATCAAACTTTTGCAAAATCCCACAATCCATTCCCAACTAGTTGAACGAGTCGTCCCAACATGCATGAGGTCATTTCGATGATTTCATGTATCTACAGACCTTGACCTGTAAAAGGATCTCGAAATTCAAGTCGGTCACCATCCTGTGTATACATATTGTTACATATTTCAGCAGGCTACATGCTTCCACTTTCAGTTCTTCTTATGCTTTATCCTTCTTCCCTTTCCATGCTGAGTCCTCCAGAATCAAAGAGTTCACAGCAACGGTGGAGGAATTGCTCCTTGGCTTTCTCAATATGCCACTGGTGCCAAAATGTTGAAGTGCTTTGGCTTGGGTCCAGGAGAAACTTGCTCACCCAAAATGCAACCGCACGGATGCGCTTTGATGCATGTTAGATGTGGGAACCACAAAATGTGCCCCACAGGCAAAATATGATTGACCTTCATTGAGATGACAGCATCTCACAATGGAAAACCCCAGAGAGGCACCAGTGGAATGAAGGAGAACTAAAGTTGACATCTGCATGCATTGAGATCGAAGACTAGTAGGATCTTGTAGTCACTTCTCATTGGGTCAGGACTTGTCACCTTGAAAAGCACGACTGTTTGTCGTGCACACGAGGACCCCCCCCCGCGCCCAATTTTGCGAGGCGAGAAAATCCAGGGGGCCCAACATATATGACATGCGAAAAGACATGTGAAGTAAATAAGTGTTTCTAGCGGTGGTATATTGGATATTTTCCTTCAAGCTAGCGACAGCTTGGTGAAGTACTACTGCCAGTGGATGAGTAATGCAAGCGAAACAGCATGGAAACAAACATAGCATGAACAAATAATTGCATAGTTTTTAATGTTTGCAGGGTTATTGTGAAAAGAGCCACCCAAATGAGTCAAGAGTTGCAAGGCTTATCGGAGGCTTCCTGATGCAATGCCAAACGGAACATTATTCTTCAAACATCCTGAAATCAGAAACTGAATTTAATTGTGCAAAGAACCAAGAAAATCTACCTTTAGCATCATACTATAATCACTGCTGACCCCTATATCCATTTCAGAATTCATGTAAATCACTCCGAAAAAAAGCACCTCTGATGGCCTTGCTCCTGCAAATGAGAGTCGCTCGGGCTTTGAATGCGCACTCCACGGCGTTGTTGCGCAAACTCTCCACGTAGTCAAAATCTGCCTCCCTTCGATATGCAAGTGTCCCTATTGGACAGAAAACGAGCAGAAAAATACGCATTGCTGCACATTGCTGAGCCAAAGCAGCCAGAGTGTGGCATGACAACGTGGCAGCATGGGAACATGGCATTGAACTTCTCTAAAACACAAACCATTGGAACTTGTAGGGTCAAACATGTAGCAATGACACGAATCAATGTGAATCAAATTGATCCAACAGGAGGGCGAACGATATTGTAAATAGGCACATTTCTTCAAAATGTGAGACCTGGAACCTGAAACCCTTGGGGAAAAACATCCTGATTGATTGCGCTTCAATGGAGCATCAAACGCACTGAGGCTGCTGCCAGTCCTTTGAAGCCGGGATTTCTCCTTGAGACATGAGATTTCCTTGCTCAGATTTTACCATGGGAATGTCAGTAGATGTCAAGTGTCGGTGAGGAAATCACAGGTGGTTGGTGAAGATGTTGTGAGAGATGTCGCCAGTGGGATGGAACCTTGCGAACTCGGAGTTTCCAACATAAGAGCGTCAACTTTTCGAACTTTCAGTTTCAGACCCAAAGGGGTATATTGTGATTAGGTGTCATCGATGCATATTACGGCAGGATAGCACATCTACAATTCATATGGATACGGATACTGCCTCACATGATTTCAATTAAGCGCGATGCCCCCTCGCCTGCGAGAAAAAAAGACGCGGAAAAACTTGAAGATGCCACCTTTCCCAAACTGCCTCGTTGCAAGCAAGCCACTCTTGTCACATCAACGACACCGATGCCGCATCATGTCATGAAAAACATTCCACAAACATTCGGGCGTAAGTTCCGTCCAACCCACCAAAGACAGACAGTGTCGAACTCAAGATAACCGGCACCAAGCACTCTAGTCACATTGGCATTCGCACCCAAAATTTCTCTCCACTCCAAGTGCTGAAAGATGCTGAAGGCAAGCATGAAATAGAAAACTTGGCAATTGTGAAAAATGTGAACATCGGTCCGCTGCCTCAATGGTGGTGCCTGGCACGAAGGCAGCGACATCGGAAACAGGATGCAGAAAGCTTTGGTTGCCCAAAGGCTCAAGAGAAAATGTCAACAAAGTATGCAATAATCAGCTTGTGAAGGTGCACAAGGATTGAAAACAGCTGCTGCAGCCATCTTTCTGCAAGGCGCCGTCAGTGCAAGATGTGACAAAGAGAAGTGGCCACTTTGGGCTTTGGCTAACCTCCCTCAGTGATCTTTGGGCCTGGATGCACTCTATGGAAGATCCTCTGCATCGAACCAAAACGTGAATTCTTCCAGGCTATGACGATCTCCTTGGTCGAGCTCTGTGATCAAAGTTTTTTCGATGTCTTCCGAGCATTCTGTGGTGTCCACGTAGCAGTTGATGGGAGTTGCAGGCGAGTTCTCGTCCACTGGCTTCTCGTCATCGTTGTGGAACTCGAAGAAAATCGACTTGAGTTTGGGTTCATTCCGAAAAGCTGTGATGCAATCCTCTGGCGTTGCCATACGTCGAACATTGTCCTTGGGGCAGCCATCGCCACTGCCCTTCTTCTCCAGAACTCTCTCTGAGACTTTCCATTTTTCGTGCTTCACACAGGAAGCCTTTTTCAACTCTTGGAAAGTTGGGGTGCAGTGGGCTGTCTTGCTGAAATCGCATGCATTTCTCTTTGCTTCCATGAAGGAAGTGGCTCGGCTTTGAGAGTCAGATTGGGTGATGCTTGTCTCTTGGAACCACTGCTTCTCAAGAGCCTCAGCTCGAATCTGGGGGTGCTCCTCCATGACTTGTGAGGCTACTGGCCCATTTGGTTTTGGCGGATTCTGAGTTTGTGTGTAGTTCCTGCCCAGTTCAGAATTGACACCTTTTTCGGTCCACAGCAACAAACGGCCTTGCCCAATGTAGGGCTCCCCGACGTCAGTGCTGTTCTTCAACGGCTTGATGTCGGTGGCAGAGACCTTCTTGGCCTGGTCCGGGGTCAGCACAGAATTGCACATTTTTTCCCGTGGCGAGCCACTGAGCACGTTGTATTCCGTGCAGCACTCCTCCAGCCATGTGACTTTCTCAGCTTTGGAAAAGAAGGGCCACGCCATGCAGGACTTCCCATTGTAGCCGCAGGACTCGGCACAACAGCCAAGGACATCGGCTTCCACTTGCCGCACGACATGGTCCGCACAAACTTCTGCATAGGTTGCTGAGTGTTCAGTGATATCATCTACGATCTCATGTTGGACTGTCTCATTTGTCATTTTCTCCGTCAAATCTTTGCAAATCGCTGCGCAAACGTGGAAGAAGTGGTGGTGGACTGCTGTGCCCGGCACCAAGGGGTCCAAGCGGCCGTAGCCGTGGTGCTCTGGCTTCATGGTATCGATGAGCCCTCGCAGCGCCGCTCCTTGCAGCCACCGCTGCCCTAGCGGCGCCAGTCCATGCAGCCACCACTGCGCAGGCGGCGTCAGGCCTTCAGCCACCACTTCCTCGCAGGTGTCAGGGGCCAGCTCTGGGCGCCCATGTAGTTCCACTTTGTCGCGCCAAAATGCTCTGCACAAATTTAGAGCAGCCACCCTCACTAGAAGATTTTTGTTCGGATTGAGACTGCTCAAGTCTTGACATTTGCATCCTGGCTTGGTGGCTTCCAAGGGAAAGGCAGCCGAAGAGAGCGCAGCGAGCGAGGAAACTCCACAGAGCTTGTGTGGAAAAAACTTCCTGCCTCCGCATTTGCACATCCACTGTCCTTTCTGCCAGAATTGAGTCTGAGCTTCGTACTTCGCCTGGCATTCCTCCCTCTGGCACTTGCATTGAGGAGACATCTCCTTTGACAGATTGAACTCCTTTTTGCCAATCTCTGCTTCTGCGCAGTGCGCGTTTGCAAGGAGGCCTGCATGGCAGAAGCAGTCTTTGTAAGGAGGCTCCGATGAGGTTCTTGCATTGCGCTTGGCACATTCGACCTGCTGAATCTGCTGACACTGGCATTGAGGAAATGTCTTTGAGAGAGTGAACTCCTTTTTGCCAATCTCTGCTTCTGCACAGTGTGTATTCGCAAGGAGGCCCCCATTGCACTTGCATTTGTCTAGCCCTGAGATGCTTGCATTGTGCTTGGCACATTCGTCCTTCTGACACTGGCATTGAGGAAATGTCTTTGAGAGAGCGAACTTCCTTTTGCCGATGTCTGCCTCTGCACAGTGTGCATTTGCAACGAGGCCCCAATTGCACTTGCAGGTGCTGTTCGATGTGAAGAGCTTCTTCACCAAGCTGCCAAATGTTCTTTGCGCGTTGCGCTTTCCGCATCCATTGCCACTGGCTGCCTGGCGCATGGCCAGTTCTGTCTCTCCTGCCAGCGCTGCCATCGAGCTCCGCACCGAGCGAGCAGCCTCCCAAAGGCTCATGAAGGCGAGGACGAGCACACAGATGGACCTCATCAGACTGCGCGAAATTGGCCGCAGCGCGACCGCAGGATGTTGAAATAGAAGGCGTTGTTGCCAGCTGGGAGCCCAAAGAACGGGAAGTGACACTTGAAAAGGCTGAGATGCAAGTGACCAACGTGCAGAGCGCTGAACTGCTGTCATAGGATGGAAAAGAATGCTTCAATGGATGCAAAAGCACCAAACACTGCATCAAAATGCCAAAACAAAATCTTTGCCAGGAAATACACCAAAAAACATACTAAGCAACAGAAACTGAATCTCACTGAACGCAAATAACAATGGAAAAGATCGCTGAAGGACGACGAACCTGCCTAAAGGTTCTCATGAGCTGCCCCGTCACTTTCTTCGTGGTCCCTCGCAGTCCTTCCCAGTCAACGTTGCAGTTGACGGATGTTGACCCACATGGAGTTGAAACCCAGAAAGCAAGATCAATTCAGAACAAAATATCTTTGGGAACGAAATGCTCAGGTCAATTCTCAACAATCAATGATTTCTGGAATCATGTATCCTTAGAACCCAACTGCAATGTCAATGTACGTCAATCACTCAAACTTCATGTCCAACTTCTTTTACAACTTCAACTACGAACAATCACCGAGTCATACACACGTGCGTTTGTGGAAGCCTTCAATATGTCGTACACTCACTGTTCCAAAAAACCTCAACATCTCTCATCTTCGTGTCCTGATTTTCGCTGCAATTTGCATATTTATTGCACAGCACTGTCATTGTGATTTGCAATCCTGGCGCCAGCAGAGTCAACATGCTGACCGCCTGATCTGTTTCTGAATGATCTTATTTCGTCGCCGATGAAAATGATACGGAAAAAGTCCAACGAATCAGGTTTACACTTCTGAATCTTCGTGTTCTGAGGCTGGGTCGGTTGTTTGAACAATTTGTATGGTCTGTTCAGGAAATCGTTTAGTTTGGGAGTTGGAAAATATGCATTCAATTCTTCACATTTAAGCTGTTTCTGAACACAATCCTCTACACCATCTGCAATCCATCCATAGGCAGCACTCCATCCATCATATTTGATTCGCTTTTATCAGCGTGAACCATTCTGAGATCCTGCACTGACCACCGGAAATTGCAACGCCAAGGTAAACACAAAATCCGAACACTTCTGAAAGTAATCAAGCATAAACTTCCAATGACGGAACAGAATCTGCCCCTCCTGTGCACCATGTGTTTCAACGCTCGGAATGCTGTATCAAGGGCCAGTGAAACACGAGCCATCACGAAAATATGGATCATGGTCCGGGGTTGCCGAATTGGGATGCATCATCAAGGAACGATTATCATTGCAGAAGTGCCATGATTTTTTTCCAGTCTTGGCATGTCATGGCATGTTTCATTTACCAGCTGCCTTTACAATTTGAAGTCGCGTGGAAGCAGTTGGAATCTGTTCGTGGGGTACCTGGTGCTAAGTCTCTAGGTTATAAGCCGACTATGACTATGGATCGTCGGCGTAGAGCCACTAGTGAAAAGTTGGAGGAAGGTCAAAGGCAGATTTTGGCAGCCCATAGGAGGATGGAACGTGAGGTCAAGTTGAGAAGTGAAGTCCCTCGAGATCAAGTCACTGGTGAAGACTAGTGAAGAATGGGTTGAGGATCCTAGGAGACACCCCCTCTCTCTGAGGATGTCTGAAGCCATCCTCCACCCTTCCAGCCGTCCACCGCAGTCACCGAATCCATCCAACTGAGAGAGTGGCTGCCATAAAACATCGGAATGAAGGCATTGACATCGAACAGAATGCCGATGAAGGAGGTTCGTTCCGAAGAGGAGCTGAGGATGAAGAAGAGAGGAAGCGGGTGAAGATGAAGGCAAGGGCCAACAAGGGTGACTTTGACTAAGTGGCCTCTTTTCTGATACTGGTGACAGGCAGCAGTGATGACGATTGCTCAAGGAGGAGAATTAAGAATCAGAGAATGCCGAAGAGAACTTGTTCAGGCGGATGATGAGCATCTACAGCATCAGGGCGATTCTTTCCACATTCTCATTCAATTGATGCGGAAAGTCGGAGTAAGGAAAATTTCGAAGACTCATATGATCCCATTCCAGGAGTGACACCTGCACTTGAAGTCATCGACGGTCGCAATACGACAAATGAGCCAGGAACCTTCCAGGCCGACAGAATCGAAGTTTCCCTTCAGAATTTGGCACGCACCTCTTGGAACCTATACATTCAGAAGCATGTCACCAGGAATGATCGAAGTTTCCCTTCAGAATTTGGCACGCACCTCTTGGAACCTATACATTCAGAATAATGTCACCAGGAACGCCGTGGAAATAGCCTGGCGCCACCTATGCCGTAGAAGGGATCAATATCAGAGCGCGAGTGCTACCGCAGGAGTTCCTCTTGAAGATCGCAAAAAGAGCCGAAGTCCAACTCCCAGCGACACACCGAAACGATCAGGGCAAGATGTGACGGAAGAACAAAAGGCAGACTGCCAAATACCTTACAGTATCGCAACAGAGAGTAGAGAATATCTTCTCATTTTCTTCGAGTCAGGGCATGTTTCATATACCAGCTGCCCGTGTAGTCTCAAGGTGCGTGAAAACAGTTGGAAACTCTTCGTCGGATACCTGGTGCTAAGTAACTAGGTTATGACCACAGCCATGTCATGCCACATGTGCAACAATGGATGCGTCCCGTCCTCTGGAAAAGGCTCGGAAAAGGGGAGAAGAGTTGCCAGCATGGGATGCTCCTGCCCCTCCTGCACACCATGCATTTCAACTTTTTGGAATGACATACCAAGGGTCAGGGGAACATGAACCATGATGAATATATTGGATTATGGTCCTCGATCCCCAAAGTCCAATTCATTATCAAACAAGGATCATCATGATATAACCGATGGATGACCATCCCTAGTGGTCAACCGTTGGTCCAAGCTGGTAGGTTTACCAACGCCACAAGTGCACCTTTGAGAAGTATTCAGTCAGCTACGGGTGGGTAATAAGCAGCGGTAGGTATGGAACAGTCGATTGTGGACATGGGTATTTACAATACTTGGGGCTACCCCCGGTTTACCACCAAAGCGAAGAACATTTTTCATAGGAAAAGCCGACGCTATTGATGGACACATCTACCTATTACAGATAGGCCTTTGGATGTCTGATTGCCCATAGTGGATCAACCATCAACCAGCCATCAGCCGTTATAAGCGATATTGATTATAGAATGGTTGTTGGGCATTGCTTCCTAGTCACAGTCAATCAAAAAAAGGTTAGTTTACCAAGTACAGGCCATGGCGATGCTCAATCATCCTGGATCGTTGGCCACCAACTTTCAGTCATGATCATCAACCATCAGTTGCAATAATGCTGACTGACGGTTCCGACCCACCATCAAAGAACCAGCAACCAATTGTGAGACTCGTGGCTTCAGGATCTGGACCACAGGCATTTCGGTAGTTTTTGTGCAAATTTTCACCTGGAGAATCATCGCTGGTGACTAGGTGCTGTCACCTGTTTCACCGTAGCTTCATCAGTTGCCCAGTGGCCTCAGTGCCAAGGAAGATCAAGCAGGGCAGGTCCTGGGGCTTGTTGTGAACCCGGTGGTGATGGTGGCTGTGCACGGCAAGAGGTGAGAGCTGTCATCGTTGCTTCATGATGGGTTCAGAAAGGTCCATCAAAGATTAAGAATGGCTCATACTGGTGATAATCCACGATTACTAGACGTTCTCACGTTGCACGGGGAGTGCGAAATGAACCAGTCTGTTCAATGCGCAATGGATGAGTATGGTCAAGACATGTCAAGAACACATCTCGGATCAACTTCAAGTAATCAATGATTATCGGGTGTGCTTCAATAGTTTCTTCACCTTGAAAATCACAACTTGCAGGTCATCGCAGAAACTTCGCAAGTTTGTGGCGAATTCCTTGATACCCACGTGAACCTCCCAAGGCAGCCAAGGGATTGGGATGTGAACCAACACAATATTCATTGGTATTCTTGGTTGACAGCTGGAAGGGAGCAGAGCGAAATCAATGGTCATTGGTGCTGTGGTCTGGTTGCCCTGAAAAGCTTGCACACCTTCTGGTGTTCCAAACCGGCAAATTACGTTGTGTCCCAGATCTGCATGCGCCCCAGAACTGCACAATCACCCGAGCCTGCAGGGGCTCCACCTAGGCTGCGATGTTCATGATGCTTTTCAGCACCACGGAACTTGTAAGATCAAACGTGTAGCGAATGATACCGAAAATCAATACGAATTAAATTGACCCAAACCAACGGCACACAACATCGTAAAACTGCACGTGCCGCTTCAAAATGCAAAACTGAAACGTGCAATGGTGACTTGGAGAAAAAATCCTAGGATTGCGCTGCGATCGAACATCAAATGCACTGCTCAGGCTGCTGCCAGTCCTGTGAAGCCGTGATTTCTCCTTGAGGCCACGAATTGATGGCATCAATGGATGGAACCTTGCAAAGTCAGAGTTTCCAACAAACAAGTGAGAGGTTTCGAACTTTCAGAAAACCGATGTGCCAAAACATCAGTTTCAAACCCACAGGGGTATATTACTGTGATCATCTGCAATCGATGATTCCCATAGAGCCAAAGCATATCTACGATTCACATGGACAAATTTGGTAAACTTGGAGATTTGCCATACTGCGTCACATGTTTCCAATTAAATCGCAATGCTCCCTGGCCTGAAAGAAGGCTGCCTCAACGCTGGTGCCTGGCACGAAGCCGGCGCCATTGGAAACAGGATGCAGAACGCTTTGGTTGCAGAAAGCTCAAGAGGTGTCAACAAAAGCAATAACCAGTCGGTGAAGCTGCACAAGGATTGAGAACAAGGCACGACTGATCACTGCTGCAGCCATCTTTTTGCAAGGCGCCGTCGGTGCAAGATGTGACAAGTAGCACTGGCCACTTTGGGCTTTGACTCACCCCCCTCAATGATCTTTCGGCCCGGATGCACTCTATGGAAGGTCTTCTGCATCAAACCAAAACGTGGACTCTTTCAAACTGGGAAGATCTTCTTCATTGATCTCTGTGATCAAAATTTTCTCGACGTGTTTCCCGCATTCTGTAGTGTCCACGTAGCAGTTGATGGGAGTTGCAAGCGACTTCTCGTCCAGAAGTTTCTTGTCTTCTTGTTGGCCTTCGTTCGCGAACTCAAAGAAGAAAGACTTGACTTTTGGCTCATTGGGGAAAGCTGTGAGGCAATCCTCTGGTGTCGCCATGCGTTGAACATTGTCTTTGGGGCAGCCCTCACCATCTTGCTCTGAAACCTTCCATTTTCTCTGCTTCACGCAGGATTCTTGCTTCATCTTTTTGAAGGTGTCAGTGCAGTGAGCTGCTTTGCTGAAATCACATGCATTTCTCCTTGCTTCCATGAAGGAAGTGGCTCGGCTTTGAGAGTCAGATTGGGTGATGTTCGTCTGTTTGAACCATTTGTTCTTAAGACCTTCAGCTCGAATGTGGGGGTGCTCTTCCATGACTTGCGAAGATACTGGTCCATTTGGTTTTGGGGGATTCGGAATTTGTGAGTAGAATTTGCCCACTTCAGACTTCACACCTGCTTCTGTCCACAGCAACAGCGGGCCTTGCCCAATGTACGGCTCCCCGACGTCAGTGCTGCTGTTCAGCGGCTTGATGTCGGTGGCGGAGACCTTCTCGGCCTGGTCGGGAGTCAGCACCGAATTGCACATGGTCTCCCGTGGTGAGCCGCTGAGCACGTTGTATTCGGTGCAGCACTCCTCCAGCCATGTGACTTTCTCAGCTTTGGTGAAGAACGGCCATGCCATGCAGGACTTTCCATTGTAGCCACAGGAGTCTGCGCAGCAGCCCAGGACATCGGCTTCCACTTGCCGCACGACACGGTCCGCGCAAGTTTCTTCGTAGGGGGCTCCGTGGCGCGAGACGTCAGCTATCATCTCACGTAGAACTCTCCCATCCTTGATCTTTTTCACCAAACTTTCACATTCGTCTTGACATACATGTTTGAGGTGATGGTGGACAGCCGTGCCCGGCACCAACGGGTCCAAACAGCCATAGCCTTGGTGCTCCTGCTTGGAGGTGTCCTTGAGCTCTCGCAGCCACTCCTGCCCTGGTGGAGCCATGCCTTCGGCCACCACTTTTTTGCACATGTTGGAAGTCAGCGGTGGAAAACTTTTTTCCAAAAAAACTTTGCACAAATTGAGTGCCGCTACTCTCACAGGAGCCATGGGCCTGAACTCATTGAGCTCCCCAGGAAGAAGGCATTTGCATCCCTTCTTGGCAGGTTGCAAGGGAAAGGCAGCCTTGGAGCCCCACGGAACTCCACAGAGTGTGTGGGGAAATTGACGGCATTTGCACATCCGCCGCCCTTTCTGCCAGAATTGATGTCGAGCCTTGTACTTCTTGTGACATTCGTGAATCTGACACATGCATTGAGAAGATGTCTCCTTTGAGAGACTGAAATGGTCTTTGCCAATGTATTCCTCTGGACAGTGCTCATTTGCAGCGAAGCCAACATCACACTCGCATTTGTCTGGCCCTGAGATTGTTGCATGGCGATTCTTGCATTCATCACTGACTGCATCTGCCTGGTGCAGAACCACTTCTGCACCTCCTTGCAGGGTTGCCATAGAGCTCAGCATAGGGCGAGCAGCCTCCGCAAGGCTCAACATGAAGGCGAAGACACAGATGGACCTCATCAGACTACTTGGAATTGGCCGGTTGCCGACCGCAGGATGTAGAGATAGAAGGCGATGTTGCCAGCTGGGAGCCCAAAAAAGTGGAAGTGACACATGAACTGGTTCAAATGCAAGTGACACCAACGTGCAGCGACACTAAAGTGCTGTCACAGGATATCTAAGGATGCTTCATTGGATGCAAAAACATCAGGATTCCAGCACACCAAGCAAGAGCAACTAATTTCTCACCAAACGCTAAGCAGGATGGAAGGGGTCGCTGTAGGATGGCTAAACTCAGCGACGAACCTGGCTGAAGGTTGCCATGAGTTGCCCCGTCACCTTTTCATGGTCCGTCGCAGTCCTGCCATGTCAATTTTGCACTTGATCGATGTTGACCACATAGATCTGAAACACAGAAGGAGACACGCAAATCATGAGGTCTTCCGAAACGAAATGCTTAAGCATCAATCGTTTCATGTTGCTGGAATCATTTTTGTTAGAACCCAACTGCAATGTCAATACCCCAACGATTCAACCTGAATATCCAGCTTCCTTTTTACGATCTTCAAGTAGAACCCGCTTGAAATCAAGTATTTTCAAAGTTCGAAGCAAACAAACACCCTTGGAATCTGAACCCAACCTTTGGAGAATGGACCAAGTTCCCAACCCAGGAGGAAGGAAGAAAGAGAGAAGTGATGAGAAGTGCGTTCAAGCAAGGAGCTGTCATGGAAAACATCCAGGAGCTTTGGCAAACCTGCAGAAGCAGGGCGACAGCCGCTCAGATTCCTTACCTATTGAAGCGCAAGGATTCATCTCTCTCTCTCTCTCTCTCTCCATCGCCATCCCGAAGGTTCAGCGAAAGCTGAGGGCGAGCTTGTGGCCCAAAACAAACGGAGCCACGGCTAACAGAAAACTATATTCAAGCATTGTACACTCAACACATGAAATCGGAAAGAAAAGTGGAAAAGGAGAGTCGCAAATGCCAGCAACCTGTACAGCAAGCACGGTGCTCCTCTCCCAAGACTTTAATTTTCAGATACACCGTCAAGCAGCATGGTTTCAAGTTGTCTTTTTCTGGACTCTCGACGAGCTTGTTTTAGTTGACCGGCATCGCGATGGTCTAGGCTCACTGCTGGCACCAGCCCATGTCCGAAAGAGCTGTGGGAAGTCATGCTAGTGTCGTAGTTCTTGGGCTGATGGTGTTCTTCATGCAAATCGGCTGCCGCCACCGTGGGTTGACAAGAGCTGGAGCTGTCTCCATGACTTGGTTGGGGACATAGCTGCCTTTCTAGGTCGTTCAATATGGTTTCCTGTCTGCGCATCCTAGCGCCAGCCTCTTCCACCTGTTTCCTCATATCGACGGTGAGTGCCTGGACCTGTTCCTGCACTGTCCTCCCGATCAGCTCACAAAGGGCTCCAGTGCTGGTAGTAGCAAGATCGAAATCTGTTTGAATTTCCACGTCACACGTGTCAGGGTTGGACTGAATAGGCCGAGCGAATGATTCACCGTGTGGATAAAGAGCCTCAAACAAGGATATGACTCGACCTCCGCTCACGCTGCACACTGAGGTTTCTTCTTGAGATGTAGCCAGAACATGCATCGCATTCAACAAGTGTCCAGCAACCTCAATATTGCCTAGACTGCGTGAAATTCTCCAAGCATAGCCAACACAAGAAATGAGTCGACGATCCATGATACAACAGGAACAAAGGAGTGCAACTAATTTGGATTGCCTGCAAGGCCTCGTAGCAAGTTGGCTTGAGCCAATTGGCTTGAGCCAAAGTAGCCATGCAAGGATTCATCAGGAAGAGAAGTTTGGATGACCCCAGGAAACCTAGGTAAAGCAAATACAAGGAGGGACAACTCTCAGATACCCAAGAGAAGGACTCCGATCACCAGGTTCAAAGTGCTATGCCACAAGAAGAGGAAGGAAAGACAGCGGAGAAAGTCAGAAAAGGACGGAAAGCGGTCGGAGAAGCCTGATCTCTCTGATTGGTCACTTCGTACTCATGTTTGATGTTTGCAGTTTGCGGTTAGCAACATCCTGAAGCATCGATAGTCCTTAAATCTATGAGCCACTCCGTGGCTACTTGATGGATTGAAAGGATAAAGGAGGACCTCAACACCTATGAGATTCACCAAGTGGTGTTGGAAGCCTACACAGACGCATCCCTTGTGCCGGAAGGAGCAGGAAGCCACGGATCAAAACTTCCTGAATCTATCAACGTCAGAAGCTGAAGGCATGATAGCTGGTGAATCCGTCTTCGTGCCCAGGAAGTGTTCATGGAGGTCCTCAAAGGGATCTAGACTGACAGCCAGGCCAACAGAGGGAGAAGGGCTGCTGGAGTACATGAAAGGAGAAAAATGCAGCTGCAAACATTGGAACAAAGGCATTGACATCGAACACAATCCAGATGCTCAAGGAAGATCTCGGACTCCACTCGAGGAAGAGGAGAAATTGCGATGAATGAAGAGAGGAAGCTGGTGAAGATGAAGGTAAAAGCAAACAAGGATAAAGAAGGATGAAGATAAGGTGGATTTTCACCGAACGGCCTCGGTTCTGAGGCTGCGGCAGCGACGAGGATTGCCGAAGGAAAGATCCAGAGGAGAAGAAGGAATCAGAAACCAAAGGAATCAGAGGTGACGGATGAAGACACAGCAGCTGGAGTCAATTTTTCGATTTAAACAGGAATGCGAGATACCTTATAGGATATCGGAAAGGGGAGTGGAGAACGTGTTCTCTCTCATTCATTTTCGTCAAGTCATGGCATGTTTCAAATACCAGTCGCCTGTACAGTCTCAAGTCGCGTCCAAGCAGTTGGAAGCTGCCCTTCGGGTACCTGTTGCCAAGTCACTACTTATAGTCCCTGTTGACCCATGCATGGCCATTCCCTAGTGGTTCACTGTTGACCGAAGCTCCCTGAGTCCGAGTGGTTTACCAACGCAGCAAGAGCTTCAACGCAGTCCTCAGCTGGAAGAGGCAGCCCTGGACCTGCACCCGGACACGGACGCCCAGCCCCCGAGGTTGCCACACTGTTTGGGCACAAGAGGTTACCACATTGATGCTCATAGGAATCTTCCAAGTGGTGGGATTCTCTACTTTTTGCATGAAGATTAAAGATGCTAACTACAATTTTTCTCAATTAGCGATGATAGGCTATAGGTGCACCAGGGCTGCTGCACCTCGACAAAGAGTCGCAATACCAGGGCTGCTGCACCTCGGAGAAGTGTGGAGTCAACCACCGGTGGGTACTCACCAGCAGTAGGTATGGATTAATTGATTGTGGACAGGGGTATTTCCACTACTTGGGGCTGCCCCACTTTAAGCACCAAAGCGAAAAAACGTTTTTCATAGGAAGACACACGCTATCTTTAGGCATATTCGTCTACCTGTAAGAGAGGAAATCGAAAACCTTGAAGACGTCACCTTTCCCAAACTGCCTCGTTGAAGCCATTTTTGTCACATCAACGACACCCATGTCACATCATGCCGCACATGCAAAACATTCCACAAACATGCGCTCTTTGGATCCATGCAACCTACCTAAGACACGCAGTGTCGAACTCAAGATAACCAGCACCAAGTCACTCAAGTCACTATGCGTAAATACAGCTAATGACAAATGATATTTGAGATTGAGCTTCGCACCCGTTCAGGTGGAGCTGCGCATGAAACAGTCCAAAGTTTCTCTCCATCGCACTCCAAGTGCTGAAAGCGAGAATGAAATAGAAGAATTGGCAGCTGCGAAAATCGTTTTGCTGCCTCAACGCGGTTGCCTGGCAAGAAGCAACAAGCGTGAGATTCCCACATTCATGGTGATAGGAATATTCTTAGTGATAGGAATCTTCATTCTTTACATCAAGGTTTGAAACCGTTCTACAATATTTCTTATTTCTTAATTAGAGATCATAGGCGCGCGCATTTCATTAAGATCACTTTGACAAAGAGTTACGATGGCATGGCTGCTGCACCTCGGAGAAGTGTGGAGTCAACCACCGGTGGGTACTAACCAGCAGCAGACATGGATTAATTGATTGTGGACATGGGTATTTCCACTACTTGGGGCTGCGCCCGGTTTACCACAAAAGCGAAGAAGGTTTTTCAGAGGAAAAACCATGAAATACCCACATCATCTAGGGACATATCCGTCCAGTACAATTACTGCCTCACATGAGTTCAAATTCATTGCGATGCTGCCGGGCCTGCAAGAAAGGAAATTGGGAAAGTTGAAGCCGTCACCTTTCCCAAACCGCCTCGTTGCAAGGCATTCTTCTCACATCAAGTCGCACATGCAAAACATTCCACGAACATGGACTCTTTAGATCCATGCAACCTACCTAAGACACGCAGTGTCGAGCTCAGGATAACCATCACCAAGTCACTCAAGTCAGTATCCGTAAGTAAAGTTCTTGACAAATGAATTTTGAGATTGAGCTTCACACCTGTTCGAGTGGAGCTGTGCATAAAACATTCCAAACTTTCTCTCCATCGCACTCCAAGTGCTGAAAGTGACCATGAAATGTGAGACGTGGCAACTGTGAAAGTCGATTTGCGGCCTTGATGGTGGTGCCTGGCACGAAGGATGCAGAACGCTTTGGTTGCGGGCTCCAGAAGTGATGCAATAATCGGTGAAAACAAGGCATTGCCGATCATTGCCGCTGCAGCCATGTTTTTGCAAGGCGCCGTCAGTGGACAGATAGCACTGGCCACTTTGGGCTTGGGCTAACCCTCAGTGATCTTTGGGCCCGGATGCACTCTATGGAAGATCCTCTGCATCGAACCAAAACGTGGACTCTTTCAAACTGTGAACATCTCCTTCGTCGATCTCTGTGATCGAAATTTTTTCGATGTCTTCCCCGCATTCTGTGGTGTCCACGTAGCAGTTGATGGGAGTTGCAAGCGAATTCTCGTCCACTGGCTTCTCGTCACCATTGTGAAACTCGAAGAAGAAAGACTTGACTTTTGGCTCATTGGGGAAAGCTGTGAAGCAATCCTCTGGCGTTGGCATGCGTCGAACATTGTCTTTGGGACAGCCCCCACCATCTTGCCCTGAAACCTGCCACTTTCTCTGCTTCACGCAGGATTCTTGTTTCATCCTTTTGAACGTGTCAGTACAATGAGCTGCCTTGCTGAAATCGCATGCATTTCTACTTGCTTCCACGAAGGAAGTTGCTCGTTTGCCAGAATGAGATTGGATGATAGGCTTTTCTTTGAACCACTGCTTCTCAAGAGCCTCAGCTCGAATGTGCGGGTGCTCTTCCATGACTTGTGAAGATACTGGTCCATTTGGTTTTGGGGGATTCAGAGTTTGTGAGTAGTTCCTGCCCAGTTCGGACTGGACACCCGCTTCTGTCCACAACAACAGCGGGCCTTGCCCAATGTACGGCTCCCCGACGTCAGTGCTGCTAGAGCGCGAGTGCTACCGCAGGAGTTCCTCTTGAAGATCGCAAAAAGAGCCGAAGTCCAACTCCCAGCGACACACCGAAACGATCAGGGCAAGATGTGACGGAAGAACAAAAGGCAGACTGCCAAATACCTTACAGTATCGCAACAGAGAGTAGAGAATATCTTCTCATTTTCTTCGAGTCAGGGCATGTTTCATATACCAGCTGCCCGTGTAGTCTCAAGGTGCGTGAAAACAGTTGGAAACTCTTCGTCGGATACCTGGTGCTAAGTAACTAGGTTATGACCACAGCCATGTCATGCCACATGTGCAACAATGGATGCGTCCCGTCCTCTGGAAAAGGCTCGGAAAAGGGGAGAAGAGTTGCCAGCATGGGATGCTCCTGCCCCTCCTGCACACCATGCATTTCAACTTTTTGGAATGACATACCAAGGGTCAGGGGAACATGAACCATGATGAATATATTGGATTATGGTCCTCGATCCCCAAAGTCCAATTCATTATCAAACAAGGATCATCATGATATAACCGATGGATGACCATCCCTAGTGGTCAACCGTTGGTCCAAGCTGGTAGGTTTACCAACGCCACAAGTGCACCTTTGAGAAGTATTCAGTCAGCTACGGGTGGGTAATAAGCAGCGGTAGGTATGGAACAGTCGATTGTGGACATGGGTATTTACAATACTTGGGGCTACCCCCGGTTTACCACCAAAGCGAAGAACATTTTTCATAGGAAAAGCCGACGCTATTGATGGACACATCTACCTATTACAGATAGGCCTTTGGATGTCTGATTGCCCATAGTGGATCAACCATCAACCAGCCATCAGCCGTTATAAGCGATATTGATTATAGAATGGTTGTTGGGCATTGCTTCCTAGTCACAGTCAATCAAAAAAAGGTTAGTTTACCAAGTACAGGCCATGGCGATGCTCAATCATCCTGGATCGTTGGCCACCAACTTTCAGTCATGATCATCAACCATCAGTTGCAATAATGCTGACTGACGGTTCCGACCCACCATCAAAGAACCAGCAACCAATTGTGAGACTCGTGGCTTCAGGATCTGGACCACAGGCATTTCGGTAGTTTTTGTGCAAATTTTCACCTGGAGAATCATCGCTGGTGACTAGGTGCTGTCACCTGTTTCACCGTAGCTTCATCAGTTGCCCAGTGGCCTCAGTGCCAAGGAAGATCAAGCAGGGCAGGTCCTGGGGCTTGTTGTGAACCCGGTGGTGATGGTGGCTGTGCACGGCAAGAGGTGAGAGCTGTCATCGTTGCTTCATGATGGGTTCAGAAAGGTCCATCAAAGATTAAGAATGGCTCATACTGGTGATAATCCACGATTACTAGACGTTCTCACGTTGCACGGGGAGTGCGAAATGAACCAGTCTGTTCAATGCGCAATGGATGAGTATGGTCAAGACATGTCAAGAACACATCTCGGATCAACTTCAAGTAATCAATGATTATCGGGTGTGCTTCAATAGTTTCTTCACCTTGAAAATCACAACTTGCAGGTCATCGCAGAAACTTCGCAAGTTTGTGGCGAATTCCTTGATACCCACGTGAACCTCCCAAGGCAGCCAAGGGATTGGGATGTGAACCAACACAATATTCATTGGTATTCTTGGTTGACAGCTGGAAGGGAGCAGAGCGAAATCAATGGTCATTGGTGCTGTGGTCTGGTTGCCCTGAAAAGCTTGCACACCTTCTGGTGTTCCAAACCGGCAAATTACGTTGTGTCCCAGATCTGCATGCGCCCCAGAACTGCACAATCACCCGAGCCTGCAGGGGCTCCACCTAGGCTGCGATGTTCATGATGCTTTTCAGCACCACGGAACTTGTAAGATCAAACGTGTAGCGAATGATACCGAAAATCAATACGAATTAAATTGACCCAAACCAACGGCACACAACATCGTAAAACTGCACGTGCCGCTTCAAAATGCAAAACTGAAACGTGCAATGGTGACTTGGAGAAAAAATCCTAGGATTGCGCTGCGATCGAACATCAAATGCACTGCTCAGGCTGCTGCCAGTCCTGTGAAGCCGTGATTTCTCCTTGAGGCCACGAATTGATGGCATCAATGGATGGAACCTTGCAAAGTCAGAGTTTCCAACAAACAAGTGAGAGGTTTCGAACTTTCAGAAAACCGATGTGCCAAAACATCAGTTTCAAACCCACAGGGGTATATTACTGTGATCATCTGCAATCGATGATTCCCATAGAGCCAAAGCATATCTACGATTCACATGGACAAATTTGGTAAACTTGGAGATTTGCCATACTGCGTCACATGTTTCCAATTAAATCGCAATGCTCCCTGGCCTGAAAGAAGGCTGCCTCAACGCTGGTGCCTGGCACGAAGCCGGCGCCATTGGAAACAGGATGCAGAACGCTTTGGTTGCAGAAAGCTCAAGAGGTGTCAACAAAAGCAATAACCAGTCGGTGAAGCTGCACAAGGATTGAGAACAAGGCACGACTGATCACTGCTGCAGCCATCTTTTTGCAAGGCGCCGTCGGTGCAAGATGTGACAAGTAGCACTGGCCACTTTGGGCTTTGACTCACCCCCCTCAATGATCTTTCGGCCCGGATGCACTCTATGGAAGGTCTTCTGCATCAAACCAAAACGTGGACTCTTTCAAACTGGGAAGATCTTCTTCATTGATCTCTGTGATCAAAATTTTCTCGACGTGTTTCCCGCATTCTGTAGTGTCCACGTAGCAGTTGATGGGAGTTGCAAGCGACTTCTCGTCCAGAAGTTTCTTGTCTTCTTGTTGGCCTTCGTTCGCGAACTCAAAGAAGAAAGACTTGACTTTTGGCTCATTGGGGAAAGCTGTGAGGCAATCCTCTGGTGTCGCCATGCGTTGAACATTGTCTTTGGGGCAGCCCTCACCATCTTGCTCTGAAACCTTCCATTTTCTCTGCTTCACGCAGGATTCTTGCTTCATCTTTTTGAAGGTGTCAGTGCAGTGAGCTGCTTTGCTGAAATCACATGCATTTCTCCTTGCTTCCATGAAGGAAGTGGCTCGGCTTTGAGAGTCAGATTGGGTGATGTTCGTCTGTTTGAACCATTTGTTCTTAAGACCTTCAGCTCGAATGTGGGGGTGCTCTTCCATGACTTGCGAAGATACTGGTCCATTTGGTTTTGGGGGATTCGGAATTTGTGAGTAGAATTTGCCCACTTCAGACTTCACACCTGCTTCTGTCCACAGCAACAGCGGGCCTTGCCCAATGTACGGCTCCCCGACGTCAGTGCTGCTGTTCAGCGGCTTGATGTCGGTGGCGGAGACCTTCTCGGCCTGGTCGGGAGTCAGCACCGAATTGCACATGGTCTCCCGTGGTGAGCCGCTGAGCACGTTGTATTCCGTGCAGCATTCCTCGAGCCAGGTGACCTTCTCGGCTTTGGTGAAGAACGGCCATGCCATGCAGGACTTCCCATTGTACTGACAGGACTCAGCACAACACCTCCACCTGCCGCACGACCCGGTCCGCGCAAGTTTCTTCGTAGGGCACTCCGTGGTCACGGATATCATTCGCGATCTCATCCTTGACTGTGTAATTTGTCATTCTCTTCACCAAGCTTTCGCATTCATCTGCGCAAACGTGCCGCAGGTGGTGGTGGATAGCCTTGCCCGGCACTAGCGGGTCCAAACGGCCGTAGCCGTTGTGCTCTGCCTTGGAAGTGTCGTTGAGGTCCTTCAGCCACTCCTGCCCTGACGGGGCCATGCCTTCAGCCACCACTTGCTCGCACATCTCGCGGGTCAGCGGTGGATATGGGTAGTTCCATGCATTCATCCAGGATGCAGTGGCTTTGCACAACTTCAGGGCTGCCACCCTCACAGGAGCCCTAGGCCTCAGCTCATTGAGCTTCCCGGGAAGAAGGCATCTGCATCCCTCCTTGGCAGGTTCCAAGGGAAAGGCGGCCTTGGAGCCCCAGGCAATTCCACAGAGCGCGTGGGGAAATCTGCCTCCGCAGTTGCACATCCACTGTCCTTTCTGCCAGACTTGTTGCGAAGCATCGTACTTGTCCATACATTCGTCCCTCCGGCACTTGCATAGAGGAGACGTCTCCTTTGACAGACTGAACTCCTTTTTGCCAATCTCTCCTTCTGCGCAGTGTTCATTTGCAATGAAGCCATCATCGCATTTGCAAGTGCTCTTCGATCCAAAGACCTTCCTCACCCAGCTGCTGGTTCTTCGCGCGTCGCGCTTGCTGCATCCGTCGCCACTGGCTGCCTGGTGCACGGCTGGTCCCGTGTCTGCTTCCAGCATCGGCATCGAGCTCAGCATGGGGCGAGCAGCCTCCGCAAGGCTCAACATGAAGGCGAGGACGCAAATGGACCTCATCAAACCACTTGAAATTGGCCGGTTGCCGACCGGAGGATGTAGAGATAGAAGGCGTTGTTGCTAGCTGGGAGCCCAAACAGCGAGAAGGGACACCTGAAACGGTTGAGATGCAAGTAGCTGATGTGCAGCGACATTCATGCTTGACTGCATGCAGAAACACCAAAAACATCCAAAAACACCATCACAATCAAAATGCAAAGAAAGCACAAAGCAACGGCAACTCATTTCTCACCAAATGAAAATTAGAATGGAAGGGACATACCAACAAACCTGGCTGAAGGTTGCAATGAGCTGCTCCATCACTTTCTTCATGATCCGTCGCAGTCCTTCCAAGTCAACGTTGCACTTGATCGATGTTGACCCACATGCATCCGAAACACACCAAAAGGAAAAGTTCAAATCGCGAGATCTTCCGAAACGAAATGCGTAGATCAGATTTCAACAAGTTTCCTTCGAACCCAACTTTTCAACCATAATGCCCAACTGGTTGCTACAACTTCAAACAAAAAGCAAACCTTCCCAAAATAGATAAACTACAATAACTGCACAAACGTGTTTTCAGAAACCCTCAATATGTCAGACTCACTGTGCCAAAACATCTCTCATCTCCATGTCCTGATTTTGGATACAGCTTGCATAGTGCACAGCACTGTCAGTATGTCTTCGCAATTTGCATCCTTGCGCAACCAGTGTCAACATGCTGTCCGCCAGAAGTGACTTTGAATGTTTTTCATATTGTTGAAAGAATCCGACGAAGTAGGTTTACACTTCTCGATCTACGTTTTCTTAGGCTGGGTCGTTTCTTGAACAATTTCGTAAGGTCTGCTCAGAAAACTGTATAGTTTGCGCGCTCCTGTGGTCAAAACATTGGGGTCACTTGCATCGTTTCTGCAAACGTTTCTCTACAACCACCTGCAATCCATCCATCGGCAGCACTCCATTCATCATATTTGATTTGGTTGTGCCATCAGCATGACCATTCTGAGATCCGGCACTGCGCAGAGGAAATTACACCGGCATAGACCCCAGATAGAACATGTATGGACAACAAGGTTGGGGTAGGGAATCAAGTAGGTTCTAATGTTTGATCAAAAATTGTTGTCAACGATTTCGATGAAAATGTCACATGCCATGCTCTCAAGTCTGAAGGCATCTTCTGAATCTTGACCTGAAATTTTCCGATTTCCATTTCTTTTTGGAATAGAACTCTTCTTTCTCCTTGGAATGGAACCCTTCTTTCTCCTTGCAATAGAACTCTTCTTTCTCCTTGGAATAGAATTCTTCTTTGACCTTGGAATGGAACTCTTCCTTCTCTTGGAATAAAACATTTCTTTCTCCTTGGAATGGAACTCTTCCTGCTCTTGCAATAGAACTCTTCTTTCTCCTTGGAAT
>VSDK01023110.1:363137-386838 GCA_009767595.1 Symbiodinium kawagutii
CAGCACCTGCCGACAGCACCTGGCACCAGCACCTGGCACCAGCACCTGGCACCAGCACCTGGCACCAGCACCTGGCACCAGCACCTGGCACCAGCACCTGGCACCAGCACCTGGCACCAGCACCTGGCACCAGCACCTGGCACCAGCACCTGGCACACAGCACCTGCCGACAGCACCTGGCCACAGCACATACCTGCACATTTCACCAACAGCACCTGCCGACAGCACCTGCCGACAGCACCTGGCACCAGCACCTGGCACACAGCACCTGCCGACAGCACCTGGCCACAGCACATACCTGCACATTTCACCAACAGCACCTCCCGACAGCACCTGCCGACAGCACCTGGCACCAGCACCTGGCACACAGCACCTGCCGACAGCACCTGGCACACAGCACCTTCAGCCAGAAAGTTCGCCGACAGTGACCTGTTATTTGGGAAGTAAGAACCCCTATAGCTTCCAGCTATCTGGGGAAAAAAACAACACCAAACTGAACAACTAAACAACTAAACACACAAGTTGAATACTTTTGAAAGGAACCAAACATCAACGTCCAATGACGGAACAGGGTGCTCCTGCCCATCCCGCGCACAAGGGTCATGGAAACATGAGCCGTGGTGAAAAATATGTGGATCATGTTCCTCGATTCCAAAAATCGGATTGTAAAACAATGATTTTTTGGCAGAATGTGCTCTCATTTTCTTTTAATTATGGCGCGTCTCATATACCAGCGGCTTTTACAATCTGAAGTCATGTGGAAGCAGTTGGAAGCTGTCCTTGGGGAACCTGGTGCTAAGTCACTAGGTTATGAGCTGACTATGAATCATCGGCGTAGAGCCACTAGTGAAGAGTTAGAGGGTCAAAGGCAGATCTTGGCAGCCCATAGGAGGATGGAACATGAGGCAAAGTTGAAAAGTGCAGAAGTCCTACGAGATCAAGTCACTAGTGAAAACTAGTGAAGAATTGGTGGAGGATCCTAGGAGACATTCCCCTTACAGGACGCCCAAAGCCATCCAACTCTTCCAGCCCTAAGAAAAACCAGATGGAAAAACAGAAGTGATGAAGACTCAGGAGCTTTCGTCTGTGTTAAAAAGCCTTGAAGAAGCGGCCGGGCTTGGGAGGATGACACGGGGAACAGAGAGGATAGAAGGGAAGCACCAACTAATCCAAATAGTTTTCAGAAGCCAGCAAGTGCCCCAGTTCAACCCTGGTCAGTGAAATCCATATGTCAGGGTGGAGGATGACTGAACAACAAGCAACGTTATCAGCGTTGTTGTCTCCGAAACCAATCAACCCTTCGTACCTACAGAGACCCTTGTTCTTGGATGGAGAAGAGAAAAGGATGAGGAAGGTCTAGTGAGGACTTCTGAGGTTGAAGGAACGGAGAGAGATAAAGAGAGTACGAGATGTTGCAACTGACCAATGAGCAAAGACTAAGGAGATTGAACAATCTGACAGGATTCAAGATCGAGGGGCTGTCATATGAGAATGCCACACCGACACCGTCAAAAGGAGAAGGAGGCTGGTTGCCCACACCGAAAGATGATTAGTGGTGTAAGGTTCTTCCACACCGAGGCTGTGAGACCCCAAAAAGAAGGTAAAATCTTCCGTGGAGAGAAGATGGTCACTTCCAGGAGGCTGCCCCACAAGGGAAGAGTCAGCTTCGAGAAAAATGTGAGCTGATAGGAAGGGAAGTGAGGCTGGTGGGAGAACTCACGAGGCTGATGGCGAATTCATGCAAAAATCTATGGAGTTCATGCTGTTGATGGAACCAGTTTGTGAGCGTCAAAGATATGAGAAGGAGTGTAGGATCGGTGAGGGGAATGGATTAAGGCTACAAATCCTCAATGAAGCTTGGAGGTTGTCCTATGCTTCTGCGCAGTAAAAACTTTGTGACTCTATCAACGCCAGAAGCTGAGTTCGTGAGGTGGAGGGCATGATAGCTGGTGAATCCATCTTCGTGCCCCGGAAGTGTTCATGGAGATCCTCAAAAGGACCTGGACTGACAGCCAGGCCACAGGGGGAGAATGGCTGCTACAAGGGCATTGACATTGATCATTCCGAAGAGGAGCTGAGGATGAAGAAGAGAGGAAGCGGGTGAAGATGAAGGCAAGGGCCAAAAAGGTTGACTTTGACTGAGTGGCCTCGATTCTGAGGCTGGTGACAGGCAACAGTGATGACAACTGCTCAAGGAGGAGACACTCAGAATCAAAGAATGCCCAAGAGAACATGTTCAGGTGGATGGTCAACATCTACACCATCACGTCGATTCTTGGCACATTCTCATTCAATTGATGTAGAAAGTCGCAGTATTTTTTGTCCGAACAGGAAATTTTCGAAGACTCATACGATCCCAATCCAGGAGTGTTGCCTGCAGTTGAAGTCGTTGAGGGTCGCAATACTACAAATGAGCCAGGAACCTTCCAGGCCGACAGAATCGAGGTTTCCCTTCAGAATTTGGCACGCACCTTTTGCAACCTATGCATTCAGAAGCATGTCACCAGGAATGCCATGGAAATGACCTGGTGCCACCTATGCCGTAGAAGGGATGAATATCAAAGCGCCAATGTTACCCGAGGAGTTCCCCTGAAAATCGCAAACAAGAATTGAAGTCCAACTCCCAGCGACACACCGAAACGATCAGGGCAAGATGTGACGCATGAACAAAAGGCAGACTGCCAAATACCGTACCCCCTACAGTTTCGCAAAGAAGAGTGGAGGATGTGCACTTATTTTTTTCCAGTCGTGGCATGTTTCACGTACCAGCTGGCCGTCTAATCTCAAGGTGCGTGAAAACAGTTGGAAACTGTTCCTGTGGGGTACCTGGTGCTGTCACTAATTACAATCCCTATTAACCCATGGATGGATGATCATCCCCTAGTGGTTAAGCGTTGACAAAGCTCACTGAATCCGAGTGGTTTACCAACGCAGCCAGAGCTTCAACGAAGTCCTCAGCTGGAAAAGGCAGCGCTGGACCTGCACCCAGAAACGGACGCGCAGCCCCTGGGGTTGCCACACTGATAGAGCACAAGAGATTGACCTCATTGATGCTGACAGGAATCTTCCAAGTGGCGGGATTCGTTACTTTGTACATCAAAATTAAAGATGTTAACGACAATTTTTCTCAATTGGCGATGATAGGCTATAGGTGCCCTCATTTCATTGAGAATGCTTTGACAAAGAGTTGCAATCCCAGGGCTGCTGCACCTCGGAGAGTCAACCACCGGTGGGTACTAACCAGCAGCAGACATGGATTAATTGATTGTGGACATGGGTATTTCCACTACTTGGGGCTGCCCCCGGTTTACCACAGAAGGGAAAAATGTGTTTCATGGAAAGACCATGAAAGACCCATATCATCTATGGACATATCCGTCTACTACATACATTGACTCACATTATTTCAAATTCATTGCGATGCTCCCTGGCCTGCAAGAAAGGAAATGGGGAAAGTTGAAGCCGTCACCTTTCCAAAATTGCCTCGTTGCAAGGCATTCTTCTCACATCAACGACCCCCATGTCACATCAAGTCGCACAATGCAAACCATTCCACGAACATGGACTCTTTAGATCCATGCAACCTACCTAAGACACGCAGTGTCGAGCTCAGGATAACCAGCACCAAGTCACTCAAGTCAGTATCCGTAAGTAAAGTTCTTGACAAATGAATTTTGAGATTGAGCTTCACACCTGTTCGAGTGGAGCTGTGCATGAAACATTCCAAACTTTCTCTCCATCGCACTCCAAGTGCTGAAGGCGACTATGAAATGTGAGACGTGGCAACTGTGAAAGTCGATTTGCGGCCTCAATGGTGGTGCCTGGCACATCCTGGCACGAAGGATGCAGAACGCTTTGCTTGCGGGCTCAAGAAGTGATGCAATAATCGGTGAAAACAAGGCACTGCCGATCATTGCCGCTGCAGCCATGTTTTTGCAAGGCGCCGTCAGTTGACAGATAGCACTGGCCACTTTGGGCTTGGGCTAACCCTCAGTGATCTTTGGGCCCGGATGCACTCTATGGAAGATCCTTTGCATCGAACCAAAACGTGGACTCTTTCAAACTGTGAACATCTCCTTCGTCGATCTCTGTGATCGAAATTTTTTCGATGTCTTCCCCGCATTCTGTGGTGTCTACGTAGCAGTTGATGGGAGTTGCAAGCGAATTCTCGTCCACTGGCTTCTCGTCATCATTTTGAAACTCGAAGAAGAAAGACTTGACTTTTGGCTCATTGGGGAAAGCTGTGAAGCAATCCTCTGGCGTTGGCATGCGTCGAACATTGTCTTTGGGGCAGCCCCCACCATCTTGCCCTGAAACCTGCCACTTTCTCTGCTTCACGCAGGATTCTTGTTTCATCCTTTTGAAGGTGTCAGTACAATGAGCTGCCTTGCTGAAATCGCATGCATTTCTACTTGCTTCCACGAAGGAAGTTGCTCGTTTGCCAGAATGAGATTGGATGATAGGCTTTTCTTTGAACCACTGCTTCTCAAGAGCCTCAGCTCGAATGTGCGGGTGCTCCTCCATGACTTGTGAAGATACTGGGCCATTTGGTTTTGGGGGATTTGGAGTTTGTGAGTAGTTCCTGCCCAGTTCGGACTGGACACCTGCTTCTGTCCAGAGCAACAGTGGGCCTTGCCCAATGTAGGGCTCCCCGACGTCAGTGCTGTTCTCCAGTGGCTTGACGTCGTTGGCCGAAACCTTCTTGGCCTGGTCGGGGGTCAGCACTGAGTTGCACATGGCCTCCCGGGGGGAGCCACTGAGCACGTTGAATTCCGTGCAGCATTCCTCCAGCCACCTGACTTTCTCGGCTTTGGTGAAGAACGGCCACGCGATGCAGGACCTGCCATTGTACTGGCAAGATTCTGCACAACACCCCAAGACGTCTGCTTCGACTTGCCGCACGACACGGTCCGCGCAAGCTTCTTCGTAAGGCGCCCCCTTTCGCTCGATATCATTCCCTATCTCATCTTCGACTGTTTTATTTGTCAATCTCTTCACCAAAGTGTGGCATTCATCTGCGCAGACATGTTGCAGGTGGTGATGCACAGCCGTGCCCGGCACTAGTGGGTCCAAACGGCCGTAGCCTTGGTGCTCCACCTTGGAAGGGTCGTTGAGCTCCTGCAGCCACTCCTGCCCTGGCGGAGCTAGGCCTTCGGCCACCACTTGCTCGCACATGTTGGGGGTCAGGCGTGGAAAGGGGGTCAAATGTTGGCCAGCCAAAAGGCGTTGCAGAGTTTCCTTCCAAAAGACTCCGCACAAGTTGAGCGCAGCGACTCTCACAGGAGCCGTGGGTCTTAACTTGTTGAGGTCTTGCGCACCGAGGCACCTGCAGCCCTTCTTGGCAGCTTCCAAGGGGAAGGCGGCCTTGGACCCCCAGGGAACTCCACAGAGAGTATGAGGAAAACTGCCCCTGCAATCACACATCCACTGGCCTTTCTGCCAAAACTGATCCCAAGCCTTGTACTTCTGCCGGCATTGCTCCCTCTGGCACTGGCATTGAGGAGACGTCTCCTTTGTTAGACTGAACTCCTCCTTGCCAACGTCTCCTTCTGCACATTGTTCATTTGCAATGAAGCCACGACGGCACTTGCAGGTGCTTTTCGATCTAAAAATGTTCTTCACCCAACTGCCAATTGTTCTTTGCACATTGCGCTTTCTGCATCCATCGCCACTGGCCCCCTGGTGCACAGCCGGTCTTGTGTCTGCTTCCAGCGCGGAAATCGAACTCAGCATAGGGCGAGCAGCCTCCGCAAGGATCAACATGAAGGCGAGGACACAAATGGACCTCATCAAACCACATAAAATCGGCCACAAATGACCGCAGGATGTAGAGATAGAAGGCGTTGTTGCCAGCTGAGAGCCCAACAAACGGGAAGTGGCACATGAAACGGTTCAAATGCAAGTGACACCAACGTGCAGGGCGCTGAACTGCTGCCATAGGATGCCAAAGAATGCTTCACTGGATGCAAAAGCACCAAACACTCCATCAAAACTTCAAAAAAGAGTTAGCAAGAGCAACTGAATCTCACCAAATGCAAACTAGAACGGAAGGGCAAAGTTGCCTAAAGGTTCTTCATGGTCTGTCGCAGTCCTTGCCAGTCAACGTTGCACTTGACGGATGTTGACCCATATGGAGTTGAAACCTCCAAAAAAGGAGGATTTCAAAGCAAAATATCTTCGGAAACAAAATGCTTAGGTCAGCGATCAACAATTAATGATTTCTGGAATCATGTGCCTTTACAACCCAACTTCAATGTCAATGTACCCCATTCGTTCAAACTTAATCCAACTCCTTGCAAGCACTTCAACTACAAACCAAAAAAGCACCGAGTCATACACACGTAGGTGTGTGGAAGCTTTCAATCATACTGACTGATCCAAAAAAAACTCCACATCGCTCATCTTCATGTCCCGACTTTCGCTGCAATTTGCACACAGCCACGTCAGTATTTCTTCGTGATTTGCAATCCTGGCGCCACCAGAGTCAACATGTTGACTGCCTGATCTGATTCTGATTCTACATGATACTATATCGTCGCCCATGAAAATTTTACGAACAAAAATCCAACGAATCAGATTCACAACTTCAAACAAAAAGCAAACATCACCACAACTGATGAAACACAGTAACTGCACAAAAACGTTTTCGGACACCTTCAATATGTCAGTCTCACTGTGCCAAAACATCTATCATCTTCATGTCCTGATTTTGGATGCAGCATGCACAGCACTGTTAGTATCACTTTGAGATTTGCATCCTGGCGCCACCAGTGTCAACATGCTGTCTGCCAGAAGTGATTCTGAATGTTTTTCCATTTTGTTGAAAGAAACCAACGAAGTAGGTTTACACTTCTCGATCTACGTTTTCTCAGGCTGGGTCGTTTTTTGACCAATTTGCATGGTCTGTTCAGGAAATCGTGTAGTTTGCGCGCTCCCGTGGTTAAAACATTGTGTCCAATTCTTCACATTTACATCATTTCCGCACACATTCCCGTACAACAATCTGCAATCCATCCATCGGCAGCACTCCATCATGCTTGATTCGGTTTTATCATCAGGATGAACCATTCTGAGATCCTGCACTGCGCACCGGAAATTGCAACACCGAACTAAACACAAAAGTTAAAAACTTTTGAAACCAAATAACATAAACGTCCAATGAAAGAACAGGATGCTCCTACCCCTCCTGCGCAGGATGCGCTTCAATACTTGGAACGCTGTACCAAGGGCCAGGGAAACATGAGCTGTGGTGAAATATGGATCATGGCCCTGGGTCGCCGAAATGGGATGCATCATCAAGGAACGATTATCATTGCGGAATGTGCCATCAATTTTTTCCAGTCTTGCCTTTACAATCTGTTCGTGGGGAACCTGGTGCTCAGTCACTATGTTATGAGCTGACTATGAATCGTCGGTGTAGAGCCACTAGTGAAGAGTTAGAGGGTCAAAGGCAAATCTTGGCAGACCATAGAAGGATGGAACATGAGGCGAAGTTGAATAGTGCAGAAGTCCTACGAGATCAAGCCACTAGTGAAGACTAGTGAAGAATGGGTCGAGGATCCAAGGAGACACCCTCCCTTAGAGGATGACTGAAGCCATCCAACCCTTCCAGCCCTAAGAAAAACCAGGTAGAAAAGCCGGAGTGATGAAGAAGACTCACGAGCTTTCGTCTGTGGTAAAGAGCCTTGACGAAGGGGCCGAGCTCGGAAGGATGACACTGGGAACAGAGGGGATAAGAGAGGATAGAAGGGAGGTACAAACTAATCCAGCAATATAGTTTTCAGGAGTCAATAAGTGCCCCAGTTCAACCCCTGGTCAGTGAAACCCAGATGTCGCGGTGGAGGATGATTGAACAACAAGCAACGTCATCAACACTGTTCTCTCCAGAACGAGGAGGGAGAAGGATGAGGAAAGTCTAGTGAGGACTCTGAGGTTGAAGGAACAGAGAGAGATAAAGCGAGCACGAGATGTTGCAAATGACCAATGAGCAAAGACTAAGGATATTGACAATCTGACAGGATTGAAGAACAGATCGAGGGGCTGTTGTATGAGGATGCCACACCGACACCGTCAAAAGGAGAAGAGGATCGGTTCCCCACACCGAAAGATGATTAGTGGTGTAAGGTTCTTCCACATGGAGGCTGTGAGACCCCAAAAAGAAGGTAAAACAGATTTTCCGTGAAGAGAAGATGGTCACTTCAAGGAGGCTGTCCCACAAGGGAAGAGTCGGCAGGAAAGAAAGTGAGACTGGAGAACTCATGAGGCCGATGGTGTGTCTACACCATCATGTCGATTCTTGGCACATTCTCATTCAATTGATGTGGAAAGTCGCGGTATTTTTTGTCCGAGCAGGAACATTTCGAAGACTCATATTATCCCAATCCAGGAGTGGAACCTGCAGTTGAAGTCGTTGAAGGTCACGACGCCTCAAATGAGCCAGGAACCTTCCAGGCCGAAAGAATCGAGGTTTCCCTTCAGAATTTGGCACGCACCTTTTGGAACCTATACATTCAGAAGCATGTCACCAGGAATGCCATGGAGATAACCTGGTGCCACCTATGCCGCAGAAGGGATCAATATCAAAGCGCGAATGTTACCCGAGGACTTCCTCTGAAGATCGCAGAAAGAGCCGAAGTCCAACTCCCAGCGACGCACCGAAACAATCAGTGCAGGATGTGACGGAAGAACAAAATGCAGAGTGCCGAATGCCGTACCCCCTACAGTATCGCAAAGAAGAGTGGAGGATGTGCTCTTATTTTTTTCCAGTCCTGGCATGTTTCATATACCAGCTGGCCGTCTAATCTCAAGGTGTGTGAAAACAGTTGGAAACTGTTCGTGTGGGGTACCTGCTGCCAAGTCACTAATTATAGTCCCTATTAACCCATGGATGATCATCCCCTAGTGGTTAAGCGTTGACAAAGCTCACCGAATCCGAGTGGTTTACCTATGCAGCAAGAGCTTCAACGCAGTCCTCAGCTGGAAGAGGCAGCGCTGGACCTGCACCCGGACACGGACGCCCAGCCCCAGGGGTTGTCACACTGATAGGACACAAGAGATTCCCAAATTGATGGTGATAGGATTCTTCATTCTTTACATCAAGGTTCGAAACGGTTCTACAATATTTCATATTTCTTAATTAGAGATCATAGGCGCACCCATTTCATTAAGATCACTTTGACAAAAGTTACGATGGCATGGCTGCTGCACCTCGGAGACGTATGGAATCAACCACCGGTGGGTACTAACCAGCAGTACGTATGGATTAATCGATTGCGGACATGGGTATTTCCACTACTTGGGGCTGCGCCCGGTTTACCCGGGGCTGCCCCCGGTTTACCACAAAAGCGAAGAATGTTTTTCAGAGGAAAGACCGTGAAATACCCACATCATCTATGGACATATCCGTCCAGTACAATCATTGCCTCACATGAGTTCAAATTCATTGCGACGCTGCCGGGCCTGCAAGAATTAAACATAGGAACAATTGAAGCCGTCACCTTTCCCAAACTGCCTCGTTGCAAGGCATTCTTGTCACCTGATATAATCAATAACTGACACAGGACGCAATCGCTTTGGTTCCGGAAAGGCTCAAGAGATGCTAACACATGCAATAAGTAGTTGGTAAAACAGCACAAGGATTTGAACAAAAAAGGCACTGCCGATCACGTCTGCAGCCATCTTTTTGCAAGGCGCCGTCAGTGCAAGATGTCACAAATAGCACTGGCCACTTTGGGCTTTGGCTGACCCTCAATGATCTTTCGGCCCGGATGCACTCTATGGAAGATCCTCTGCGTCGAACCAATATGTGAATTCTTCCAGGCTGTGACGATCTCCTTGGTCGAGGTCTGTGATGAATTTTTTGTCGACGTCTTCCCCGCAATCTGTTGTGTCCACGTAGCAGTTGATGGGAGTTGCAGGCGACTTCTCGTCCACGGGCTTCCCGTCATCATTGTGAAACTCGAAGAAAATCGACTTGAGTTTGGGTTCGTTCCGAAAAGCTGTGATGCAATCCTCTGGCGTTGCCATACGTCGAACGTTCTCTTTGGGGCAGCCATCGCCACTGCCCTTCTTCTCCAGAACTCTCTCTGAGACTTGCCATTTCTCGTGCTTCACACAGGAAGCTTTTTTCAACTCTTGGAAAGTTGGGGTGCAATGGGCTGTCTTGCTGAAATCGCATGCATTTCTCCTTGCTTCCATGAAGGAATTCGCTTGGTTGTCAGAGTCAGATTGGATGATGTTCCTCTGTTTGAACCATTTGTTCTTAAGAGCCTCAGCTCGAATGTGCGGGTGCTCTTCCATGACTTGCGAAGATACTGGTCCATTGGGCTTTGGTGGATTGTGACTTTGTGAATAGAATTTGCCAAGCTCGGAATTCACCCCTTTTTCCGTCCAGAGCAACAGTGGGCCTTGCCCAATGTAGGGCTCCCCCACATCAGTGCCCTTCTTCAACGGCTTGATGTCGGTGGCGGAGACCTTCTTGGCCTGGTCAGGGGTCAGCACCGAGTTGCACATTTTTTCCCTGGGCGAGCCGCTGAGCACGTTGTATTCCGTGCAGCATTCCTCCAGCCATGTGACTTTTTCAGCTTTGGTGAAGAAAGGCCACGCAAGGCAGGACTTCCCATTGTAGCCGCAGGACTCGGCACAGCAGCCCAAGACGTCAGCCTCCACTTGCCGCACGACACGGTCGGCGCAAGCTTCTTCGTAGGCCGCTCCCTTGTACCGGATATCATCCTGAATCTCGTAATAGACTTTCTCATTGGTCATTTTCCTCACCAAATGTTGGCATTCATCCGCGCAGACATGTTGCAGGTGGTGGTGCACAGCCGTGCCGGGCACCAGCGGGTCCAAGCGGCCGTAGCCTTGGTGCTCCACCTTGGAAAGGTCCTTGAGCTCCTTCAGCCCTGCTGGGGCCAAGCCTTCAGCCACCACTTGCTTGCACATCTTGGGGGTCAGAGTTTTGCCTTTTCCAGCTTCTTTCCTTATTTGGATTTGCTCATTTGGAGAGACTTGGAGCTTGGATTTTCTCCAAAATGCTGTGCATAAGTTGAGGGCAGCTACCTTCACTGGAGCCGTGGGGCGCAACTTGTTAAGCTGTTGCGAGCTCAGGCACTTGCATCCCTCCTTGGCAGCTTCCAAGGAAAAGGGGGCCTTGGAGCCCCAGGGAACTCCACAGAGCGCGTGGGGAAACTTAAACTTCTGGCACTTGCACATGAACTGTCCTTTCTGCCACAATTGATCTGTGGCTCGGTACTTCTTCTTGCATTTGTTTTCCTGGCACTTGCACAGAGGAGACGTCTCCTTTGTTAGATCGAACTCCTCTTTGCCCCTGTCTGCTTCTGCGCAGTATGCGCTTGCAATGAAGGCACGACGGCACTTGCATGTGCTCTTCCATGTGCTGCCAAATATTTTTTTCGCATTGCGCTTCTTGCATCCATCGCCACTGGCTGCCTGGTGCACGACCACTTCTGCATCTCCTTGCAGGGTCGCCATAGAGCTCAGCATAGGGCGAGCAGCCTCCGCAAGGCTCAACATGACGGCGATGATACAAATGGACCTCATCAGACTACTTGAAATTGGCCGGTTGCCGACCGCAGGATATAGAGATAGAAGGGGTTCTTGCCAGCTGAGAGCCCAGCAAAGGGGAAGCCACACATGAAACAGCCGAGGTGCAAGTGACACCAACGTGCAGCGACACTGAAGTGCTGTCACAAGATGTCTGAGGATGCAAAAAACACGAGAATTCCAGCGCACCAAGCAAGAGCAACTAACTTCTCACAAAATGCAAATTTGAATGGAAGGGGTCGCCATAGGATGGCTAAACTCAGCGACAAACCTGCCTCAAGGTTGCCATGAGTTGGCCCGTCACTTTCTTCATGGTCCGTCGCAGTCCTGCCGTAATTTTGCACTTGATCGATGTTGACCGCATAGATCTGAAACACAGAAAAAGGGGAAAATCCAATCGAGGGATCCTCTGAAACAAATGCTTAGATCAGACTTCAACGGTCAATTGTTTCTGGAATCATTTTTGTTGGAACCCAACTGCAATGTCAATACCCCAATGATGCAACCCGAATCTCCAACTTCTTTTTTCGATTTTCAAGTAGAACCCAACTTGAAATCAAGTATGTTCAAAGTTGGAATCTGAACCAAACCTTTGGAGAATTGACCAAGTTCCCAACCCAGGAGGAAGAAAGAGAGAAGTGATGCGAAGTGCGTTCAAGCAAGGAGCTGTCATGGAAAACGTCCGGGAGCTTTGGCAAACCTGCAGAAGTAGGGGAACAGCCGCTCGATTCCTTGGAGTTGAGGAAGGGAAGTATGGATGACCCAAGAAATCTAGGTAAAGCAGATACGATCTCAGATACCCACGAGAAGGATTCCGATCACCCCGGATCAACGTGCTATGCCAGCAGAAGAGGAAGGAAAGACAGCTGAGAAGGTCAGAAAAGGACGGAAAGCGGTCGGAGAAGCTCTCTGATTGGTCACTCCGTACTCATGTTGGATGTTTGCAGTTTGAGGGTAGCAACATCCTGAAGCATCGATCGTCCTTAAATCTATGAGCAACTCCGAGGCTACTTGAGGGATCGAAAGGAGAAAGGATTGGACCTCACCATCAATGAGATTGACCAGACGGTGTTGGAAGCCTATACAAACCCATCCCTTGTGCCGGAAGGAGCAGGAAGCCACGAGAACTTCTGGAAGCGATGTTCAGAACTGATTCATTTGCGCTCGGCATCTCTGCGCTGTTTGCAAGCAAACAAATGGCGGCCCTTGGGATGGGCCGTCCAACACCTGATGCCGCAAATCCAGCAAGGATGGTCTGATACTGTTACTTCTTGTTGATTTTGTCTGAGTCGGGAAAGCCGCATTTTGTATGGCATGCTCTGACAACTGCAGATAGCTGGTGAATCCGTCTTCGTGCCCAGGAAGTGTTCATGGAGGTACTCAAAAGGATCTAGACTGACAGCCAGGCCAACAGAGGGAGAAGGGCTGCTGGAATACATGAAAGGAGAAAAATGCTGCTGCAAACATTGGAACAAAGGCATTGACATCGAACACAATGCTGAAGGAAGATCTCGGACTCCACTCGAGGAAGAGGAGAAATTGCGAATGAATGAAGAGAGGAAGCAGGTGAAGATGAAGGTAAAAGCAAACAAGGATAAAGAAGGATGAAGATACGGTGGATTTTCAGCGAACCGCCTCGGTTCTGAGGCTGCGGCAGCGACGAGGATTGCCGAAGGAAAGATCCAGAGGAGAAAAAGGAATCGGAAACGAAAGGAATCAGAGGTGACGGATGAAGACACAGCAGTTGGAGTCATTTTTCCGATTTTAACAGGAATGCGAGATACCTTATAGGATATCGGAAAGGGGAGTGGAGAACGTGTTCCCTCTCATTTTCGTCAAGTCATAGCATGTTTCAAATACCAGTCGCCTTTACAGTCTCAAGTCGCGTCCAAGCAGTTGGAAGCTGCCCTTGGGGTACCTGCTGCCAAGTCACTAATTATAGTCCCTATTAACCCATGGATGATCATCCCCTAGTGGTTAAGCATTGACAAAGCTCACCGAATCCGAGTGGTTTACCAACGCAGCAAGAGCTTCAACGCAGTCCTCAGCTGGGAGAGGCAGCCCTGGACCTGCACCCGGACACGGACACTCAGCCCCTGGGGTTGCCACACTGATAGGGCACATTGATGGTGATAAGATGCTTGATTTTCTACATCAAGATTGTAGATGCTTTGAAACTATATTTCTTGCTGAAAGATTATAGGTGTCCTCATCTCATTAAGTTGCTGCACCTCGGAGAAAAAGAGAGTCAACCACCGGTGAGTACTAACCAGCAGTACGTATGGATTAATTGATTGTGGACACGGGTATTTCCACTACTTGGGCTCCCCCCGGTTCGCCACAAAAGCGCAGAATGATGAAGAATGTTTTTTCATAAGAAAGACCATGAAAGACCCACATCATCTATGGACATATCCGTCTAGTACAATTACTGCTTCACATCATTTCAAATTCATTGCGAAGCTGCCTGGCCTTAAAGAAATGCAATGGGAAAAGTTGAACCCGTCACCTTTCGCAAACTGCCTCGTTGCAAGCCAGTCTTGTCACATTAACAACACCCATGTCACATCAGGTCGTACATCCAGAACATTCCAAACATGGACTCTTTAGATCCATGTACCCTACCTAAGACACGCAGTGTCGAACTCAAGATAACCAGCACCAAGTCACTCAAGTCACTATCCGTAAGTACAGCTCTTGATAAAGTAATTTTGAGATTGAACTTCGCATCCGTTCAAGTGGAGCTGTGCATGAAACATTCCAAAGTTTCTCTCCATCGCACTCCAAGTGCTGAAAGCGAGCATGAAATAGAAGACTTGGCAACTGTGAAAGTCGATTTGCGGCCTCAATGGTGGTGCCTGGCACAAAGGATGCAGAACGCTTTGGTTGCGGAAAGGCTCAAGAGATGTCAACAAGTGATGCAACAATCAGCTGGTGAAGCCGCACAAAGATTCGACAAAAAAGGCACTGCCGATCATTGCTGCCGCCATGTTTTTGCAAGGCGCCGTCAGTTAACAGATAGCACTGGCCACTTTGGGCTTTGGCTAACCCTCAGTGATCTTTGGGCCCAGATGCTTCTCTGGAAGATCCTCAGCATCAAACCAAAACGTGAAGTCTTTTAAACTGTGAACATCTGCTTCGTCGATCTCTGTGATCAAATTTTTTTCGATGTCTTCCCCGCATTCTGTGGTGTCTACGTAGCAGTTGATGGGAGTTGCAAGCGAATTCTCGTCCACTGGCTTCTCGTCATCATTGTGAAACTCGAAGAAGAAAGACTTGACTTTTGGCTCATTGGGGAAAGCTGTGAAGCAATCCTCTGGTGTTGGCATGCGTCGAACATTGTCTTTGGGGCAGCCCCCACCATCTTGCCCTGAAACCTGCCACTTTCTCTGCTTCACGCAGGATTCTTGTTTCATTTTTTTGAACGTCTCGGTGCAGTGGGCTGTCTTGCTGAAATCGCATGCATTTCTCCTTGCTTCCATAAAGGAAGTGGCTCGGCTTTGAGAGTCAGATTGGGTGATGTTCGTCTCTTTGAACCACTGCTTCTCAAGAGCCTCAGCTCGAATGTGTGGGTGCTCTTCCATGACTTGTGAGGCTACCGGGCCATTGGACTTTGGAGGCTGCTGACTTTGTGCATAATACCTGCCCAGCTCGGACTTGACACCTTTTTCGGTCCAGAGCAACAGCGGGCCCTGTCCAATGTACGGCTCCCCGACGTCAATGCTGCTGTTCAGCGGCTTGACGTCGTTGGCTGAAACCTTCTTGGCCTGGTCCGGGGTCAGCACAGAATTGCACATTTTTTCCCGTGGCGAGCCACTGAGCACGTTGTATTCGGTGCAGCATTCCTCCAGCCATGTGACTTTTTCAGCTTTGGTAAAGAAGGGCCACGCCATGCAGGACTTCCCATTGTAGCCACAGGAGTCTGCACAGCAGCCCAAAACCTCAGCCTCGACTTGTCGCACGACACGGTCGGCGCAAGCTTCTGTGTGGGACACTCCCTTTTCATTGAGATCATTCCAGATCTCACGCTCAACTGTCTCATTTGTCATTTTCTTCACCAAGTTTTTGCATTCATCTGCGCAAACGTGCCGCAGGTGGTGGTGCACAGCCGTGCCCCGCACCAGCGGGTCCAAACGGCCATAGCCTTGGTGGTCCACCTTGGAAAGGTCCTTGAGCTCCTTCAGCCACTTCTGCCCTGACGGGGCCAGGCCTTCAGCCAGCACTTGCTCGCACATGTTGGGCGTCGGCGACCCCGATAGAGTCTGAGCCCATCCAAATTTGGTCTCTTTCATCCAAAGAGCTTTGCAGAAGTTGAGCGCCGCGACCCGCACAGGAGCCGGGGGCCTGAAGGTGTTGAGCTCGTTCGGGTGAAGGCACCTGCATCCTTCCTTGGCGGGTTCCAAGGGAAAAGCGGCCGTGGAACCCCACGGAACTCCACAGAGCGCATGGGGAAAATCTCCATCGCCCCAGGAACTGCATTTGCACATCCACTTTTTGTTCTGCCAGACTTGTTGCGGAGCTTGGTACTCGTCCACACATTTGTTCCTCTGGCACATGCATTGAGGAGACGTCTCCTCTGAGAGAGTGAACTCCTTTTGGCCAATATCTGCTTTCGCACAGTACACATTAGCAATGAAACCAGGATGGCACTTGCAAGTGCTCTTCGATCTAAAGACCTTGTCCACTAAGCTGCTGGTTCTTCGCGCGTTGCGCTTGCTGCATCCATTGCCACTGGCTGCCTGGTGCACGGCCAATTCTGTATCTGCTTCCAGCGCCACCATAGAGCTCAGCATTGGGCGAGCAGCCTCCGCAAGGCTCAACATGAAGGCGAGGACACATATGGACCTCATCAAACCACTTGAAATCGGTCGCTTGCAATGCAACCGCAGATGTAAAGATAGAAGGCCTTGTTGCCAGCTGGGAGCCCAAAAAACGGGAAGTGACACATGAAACTCTTGAGATGTCAGTGACACCATGATACACCATGCAGCGACATGGAATTGCCGTCAATGGGTTTCAAAGCATGCTTCAATGGATGCAAAAACACCAGAAACTCCATCAAAATGCAAAGAAAACACGGCAAGAAAGGGCAACTGAATCTCACCAAATGCAAATCAGAATGGATGGGATCGCTGAAGGACGGCTAAACTCAGCGACGAACCTGCCTAAAGGTTGAGATGAGCTGCTTCATCACGTTCTTCATGGTCCGTTGCAGTCCTTCCAAGTCACCGAAACCCAGAAAAAACATGAAAAAAAGGAGAAGCAAAATATCTTTGGAAACGAAATGCTTAGGTCAGATTTCAACAATGAATGATTTCTGGAAGCATGTACCCTTAGAACACAACTGCAATGTCAACATACCCCAATCATTCGAACCTTATCCAACTCCTTTCTACAACTTCAAAGACAAGCCAAAAATCACCGAGATACAAAAACATACACAAGTACGGTTTTGGAAGCCTTCAATATGTCATACTCACTCTTCCCAAAAAAGCTCAACATCTCTCATCTTCATATCCCGATTTTGGAAGCAGCTGGCATGTTGCACAGCAATGTCAGTATCTCTTTGCGATTTGCATCCTGGCGCCACCAGTGTCAACATGCTGTCTGCCAGAAGTGATTCTGAATTATCTTTAACACTTCTTAATCTACGTTTTCTTAGGCTGGGTCACGACTTCCTATGGTCTGTTCAGAAAATCGTCTAGTTTGCGCGTTCCCATGGTTAAAACGCTAGTGTTTCTTCACATTTACATCATTTCCGCACACGTTCCTCTACAACCATCTGCAATCCATCCATACTCAGCACTCCATCCACCATATTTGATTTGATTTGATTTTAGCAAGAGCATGAAGCATTCTGAGATCCTGGCGCCCTAGAAATTCCAACACCAAACCAAGCAACTAACACAAAAGTTAAACACTTTGGAAAGAAATCGAACATAAGCGTCAAATGACGGAACAGGATGCTCCTGTCCCTCCTGCGCATGATGCGCTTGAATGCTTGGAACGCTGTACCAAGGGTCAGGGAAACATGAGTCATGGCAAAAATATGGATCACGGTCCTGGGTTTCATTGCAGAATGTGCTCTCATTTTCTTCCAGTTTTGGCATGTTTCATATACCAGCTGCCTTTACAATCTCAAGTCGTGTTGAAACAGTTGGAAGCTGTGCGGGGTACCCGGTGCAAAGTTTCGAGGTGAAGAAGTCCTTCAAGTGAGTAGTGAAGACTAACTAGTGAAGACTAGTGAAGAATGGGTTGAGGATCCTAGGAGAACCCCCATAGATGATAACCGAAGCCATCCAACCCCTCCAACTGCTACGTCCACTGCAGTGCTACACTCCGGCAGCATCTGGAAGAAAGAGCCAGGTGGAAAAGCAGGAGGTTTCGTCCGTTGTAAAGAGCCTGAAGGCGAAGAAGCGGCCGAGCTTTGAAGGATGAGGCCACTGGGAATAGAGAAAAACGAGAGGATAGGAGAGGATAGAAGGGAGGTACCAAATAGTTGAAGGATTCAGATTGTTCAATCTTCTTTTGTCTTTGCTCAGTGGTCATTTGCAACATCTCATACTCTCTTTGCTCCTGAACCTCTCAATCCTCATGATACCTCCCCCAACGTCTCACAAATGACGACAATCAATTACGCATCAATGGTCAAGCTAGAAAGACCTCCCCCATCCTTCTCTCCATCCAAGAAAAAGGGTCTCTGTAGCATAGATACCTATTGATAGGCTGTGGAAACAACCACGTTGCATGTCTGGGCTTCATTGAACAGGGCTCGAACTGAGGTATGCGCTTGTTGACAGGAGAGCACGTGGAACGGCTGTTCTATGAGAATGCCACGCTGTCGGTGAGCTGATCCGGGATCCGAGGAGGGAGCCAAACCACCAAAGGTGAAGAAAGCAATGCAGCCAGACCACCTACGGGGAGGACGAGACGGTGTGGCCGTGCCATTACCAACTGCTTCAGGGATTCAAGGTTCTTCCACAAGGAAGCTAAGTTAAAGATTTCCCCTGGAGAGGAGATAGTCACTTCAAGGAGGCTGCCCTGCAGGGAAGAGTTGGCTTCAAAAAGACAGGAGCAGTTGGGAAAGGAACTGAGGCTGGTGGGAGAACTCACAAGGCTGATGGTGAGACCCAAAAATCTGTGGAGTTCATGCAGTTGATGATGGAATCAGTTTGTGAGCTTCAAAGAGTAGCACATAGTTTGAACAGATCTACCGATCGCTCACCACACCCCAAACTCCCAAAGACTAAAGTAGCTGCTGAAGCTAAGCAAACTCCAGCTGCCGGACGCAGCTTTCGTGATAACCAAAAACCAATGATAAGAACCATCAACTTGTTATCTATATATGGTAACCATAGTGAACATGATATAAACCATCCTATGAGCCATCATGCATTTATGTCTAATATCATATGATCACCCTATTTACTAAGCTAACCATATTAAGCCATACTATAAGCCATAGTATCCTGTAGCAATGTTACTGGTGGCCCATAGCCATTGCTTCTTGCGACGAGTCGCTTGGGGGAAGCGCTCGGGCAAAGGTTCCGATGACGGGGGAGCTTTGACACTTGCCACAACTCTTGGGGCCACTGGGCTCCTTGAGGCACATTCCCTGGTTGAACCCTTCAAAACATGCTGTCGGTGTTTTCCGAGGGAATTTCCGAGATGGAATAAGACCTGCCTGCTTTTTTTTTTTTTAGGTATTTCGACGACTGTTCTGGTTTGGCTTTCGCTTTTTGAAACTATTCGTTCACAAGTGCAAGACATGTTACAACCTCATTTGTGCCCGCTCCTGGAAAACCGCGTCTATGCCTTCCTCGTCGCTGGTTATCTAAATCAGCGACTGAACAGGAGGTCATTTGCATGGCTTGATGTGTTTGTGTTCCGGGCTTGCCATCCAAACATTAATTCATGTGCACCTCATTCAGCATTAATCCAGGATTCGAATTCTCGGCGGATATATTTGCTTGAATCTGTGGCTTGGTTATGTTTGGCTTTAGTATGTCTTAGTGAAAAGGTCAATGAACATATTTGGGATAAACTTCAAGTGTTTTTCCAAAGCCTTGTCCTGGGCCGAGGAATTGACCAATCAAATTCACACATCCAAGTTTCATCATGGAAATGCATACAGAAAACGAACTAGATAGATTTCAGCACTCATGCCATATTCTTTTATTTTCTGTGAAGCTCACCCTAAAAGTCACAAACACACCAAGTACAACAAACAAATCCAGATTCCATATGGATTCCACAGGAATTTCCTACAAATTCCATAGGAATTCACCGCGCCTGGGCACCTCTTCACGATGCTCGGCTGGTGTGGCGTTTCCAAGGGCCACCTCTCTTGATGGATGCGTGGACACACTGGCAGCAAACTGGACGACACCGCGAACACGCCGAAGTGGGGACCATGTTTCAACTGAACATTTTGCTGTCCCTGATGGCGAATCTTCCAATCACTTGACCAAATGCCGCAGGAAACTCAGGTCCTTTATGACTTTTTTTTTTCCGGGTGTTGGTCTCTCAGAGTCACTTTCCGTAGCTGCCAAACGGGTGGCGGGGCACGCGACAATCTCCAACGGCAACCGAAGTACCCAACAAACATCCCAGGCTCCGACGCCACAAAACATGGCACCAAACAGCACGGATCAAATCACTGTTGAAGTTGTCCACCCGGCAAAACGGCGGTGCAATGCGCAATCTCGAAGGACATGTCCACATGTCATGGCAACAAATCCAGAAGAATTTCCCTAAGATTCGTGAGAACTTCATTGCTCCGGCCGGTCTGCCCGGCAGTGCCGCACTAAAGCTACGACAGAAACTCTTCGCAGCTGGGTCTCTGCAAAGCCAACGATATGGGTGTTTCTGAAGGTCTTTTGCTATAGATCATAAAGATCATGGATGATTTGGAGGGGATGCTTCTATTTGGAGAAACGCCCATATCCATTCAACTGTGTTCGAACTAGGAGAAAGCTGTAATGTAATATACAACCGTTTTGCCAACACCTACCCTCTCTGACTGCCTGTTACCCATAAGGTACCAGGGCAACTACCAAGTCATCTGCCCGGGTCTGCCCGAAGCTGGCCTCTGTACAAACAATCTATCCAACTCTCGAACATGTTCACACGAATTAGAATGCAGCCTGTGCCAACGCGTGTGCGATGCACAGTGCTGCGCCTTCAGCTGTACAGTCCAGGCATTGTCGGCATTGTGCTTACTTACCATGCTTACGTCAGTTTGGTCTTTGGACTCAAAGCTATGCCTCCAAATTGTCCTTGTGGCGACCTACAAGCCACTCGCTCGCAAGTCCGTTCAAAGGGATTGCGGAAAACATGAAAACAAAAGCGCTCGGTGCTAATCAAGAGAGCATCTACGTTCACGCATTCGCCCTTGGCATAGAAAGGGCCCTTGTCCAATGTGAACCTTAGGATGCTTCATTTTTGGATGGCTTTGCTGAACACTCAGAATTTCTCATACGAGCCGTCACTCCCCTGAAGTTTCCCTTAGATGCAGAACAGGGCTTTTGAATCTGATGTCATTGCCCCTCGAATCTAACGATCAAAGCCAAGCAACATGACATGCAGCATGCCTCTGTAGCAAACGCAATACAGGAAGCATGCCAGCAGCGGCCAAAATTGGACACCTACAGCTTCCAGGATGGAAAATGGCAAAATCATGCAACATCTTCGAACAAAAAAATAGGCCACAGCACCACACTGCACCAAAACAAAGGGCTTTCTAAATTCCAACGGCAGTTTGCACTCGTCCGTTTGCTTGTACATCTTTGCTGGGTAACCTCAGTGGCCAGGTGCCTTGTGAAGTTCCACCCTTGGAATTCTCTGCGTCATTTCTGGGTCCAGTTGTGGCTTGGGTTTCTGTACCAAGGTACCTAGAATTGCCAGGACCAGCAATGTGTTCCTGAGGTGATGGCGGTGTGGAGCTTGACAGACTCTTGAAAATCATCAGAGTCTGTGGTTTTTTAAGGGTTCTGATATTAAATGTAAAACACGAAACATTATAGGTTATCTTATCTTAATTATGTATATTCTGTCTCTGTGTTTCTCTTGGCCTCTGATCTGGCAGTCCCACGAACCTTAATCCTTTCAGGTTTGTCGACACAGCACATAACATCCAGAAACTGCGGCGCAAGTCACGTAACGATGACCATCATCATTCGCACGATCTGCGGTGGAGCTTTGCAAGGCATATCCTGGGCATCGGATGGCATCGGATTCACTGGCTGACGGGCAGCCCCACGTCCACCGCTGCCAAGGATCATTGAAGCCTGCTAGGATGGCTCTCAACTGGCAGAGTTGCTGCATGAAAACGGTCGTGTGGTCACTCGGCACATTTCCGGCCTCTGCAGCAATTTCACGTCTTGACAAAGGCATTGAAAACAACATTGGAACAACCTAGGACCTAGGCTGGTCTGCAACATATCCATGTGGCTCAATGTGTTTTGTCGACGATGCAAAATACATGCGAAACTCCTCTGATCTGTACTAGCCTCCAGCTCCTCTTGCCAGAATGTACCAATCCAAGATGTCAGGGTGTCACGTACCTGGCAGGCATCGCAACTGGGCAGATCACAAAGATCAGAAATGGTTCCGCACCCAAAGCAACGCCTTCCCTCTTATGTTTCCGGCAATGCGCTGTCACAAGACACATGGGAACTTTCGTGGTGTCACTTTCATGGTGTCCCTGTACATCTCATACATGCAGGTGTATAGCTTCATACGGGTGAACTGTGCACCCCAAATCAAAGAATCAATCAACAAATAGGCCAACAGGAAAAGGAGAATGCTCACAACTGATACATTTACATGCAACATCATGTATATATATATATATATGTAAAAAAAATATATATATATATATGTAGATATGTGGGTTTAGCCACTTTGGGACCACAATTACAAGGTTATATGCAAAGCGCACCCTTTTTGTTCTTGAGCCAAAGTAGTGTGGTAGAGTACATGCGTAAAATGTCCTAAGGTTAAAAGTTAAATGACGCAACAACACCCCCCGTGCAGTGAAACTACTATACATGGGTGAAGCTGCAAACTATTTACAGTTGCGATACAAAGATACGGCGAATCAAGGTAAGGAACCCAGCCTGTCCCAATCCCGGACCTCCGTGCCTAAGCTTCGACTATGCAGACCTTAGGAACAACAAAAACGCAAGAGTGCATTCAGTGCAGTGGACAAGGGATACTTCGAAAAGGATGCCAAGTCGTATGCAACCGTCCGCTGAAAACTTTTGTGCTCTACCAATGCTCGTGTGCGGATGCCAATGCAAAAAGAGGAAATTGGCCCTTTACATAGGCACACATTTCCATGTGGCAAAGGCTCCTTGCGGTCGCTAGAGGGAGCTTCATCCGCAAAACAATTCTAAATTCGATCACAGCTACTGAGCAACTGCAAATGAAATCCCTGCCTGATGTTTCAATCAAGGCCAGAGCTTCCGCTCAGCAGACATGCAACTACCAGATGTGAACTTTGCCAAAGGGCTGAATTGATGAATCTCTTCCTGAGGTTTCACTCAAGGCAAGAGCTTCCGCTCAGCTTAGGCACAAAAGAAATCACTTGAAGTGCAACAAAGGATTCAGGCACGAAAGACGATCAGAATGCCTACAGCCAATTCAATGTTTGTGCTTAAAGGAAAAATTCATGCAACAAGTTGGCTTTGAATCCCGATGCACCTACAAGCTACTTCGGATTGACTATTTCGAAGGTTGGTATTTTTTGAAAATGCCTCTGCTTGGCAAAGGCTTCCGCCATGCTCTTTGTACAGTGATTTGAAGTCCTCTGGCAAGGACTTCCGTCCTGCATCTAGCGCCTCCAGTCATAGTCACTCTGCCAGCGGCTCCAATACCCCGTGCGTTGACCTTCTCGGTATTCACGATCACGGAGCTGCCTCTGCCGGGTCCAGTTCTCCCACTCCTCCGGAGTCCATTGGGCGTAGTAGTCATTCCACTGCTGTGCAGTGTAGCCCATGTGACCCTCAAGGCCTCGCTCGAACGAAGGAACTGCGGTCCTTGTGGGATTTTCTGCTGGGTCATCTGATCTCATGGCTGGCATGGCATGAGTTCCCCCACGCACCTCCGTTTTCACGTCACCGAATGACAGTTGCTC